>JABXWE010014413.1:0-12001 GCA_014611495.1 Limonius californicus
CATTCGACGAACCTCCCATAAGCCAACATAAAAAAAGATCCAGCTACAAGTAATACGAATGATACTAGTTTACCTAGTACTTCCAAAATTCACGGTAAGTAGTACCTAATAGTAATTGTACGTGTGCCCGAACTTGACAAGTTTAAATTTTTAGCTTTGACCCTGATAATTTAAAATTTTTTAGTAATTTTAATTTGTTTACAGATAATGTTGAAGAAGTTAATGAAGCTGATGTGGTCATACAGCAGAAGATACATGATGAACAAACACTTGAGGATGAGGTACCAGATTCAGTTCAAGACGCAATCGAAGCAATTATAGCAGAATACGTAATCAATCACGACGATGGAGATGATGCTGTTGATACCGCTACTGATGACGATGACACTATTAGTTGGTTTCTACCCGATGGTAGTTTTATGAAGCAATTTGCGTTTACTGAGCGAACATCAGGAATAACAAACAAATACTTGACAACTACTATGACAAAGAATCCTACGACTTTTTCAAATTATTATTTACAAACGAAATCGTCATTGAAATCGTTAACGAAATAAACAGGTATGCAAACCAATCAAAAAGGAATTCAATTCATAGAAAATCACGCCTAAAATATTGGCGAAATACAACTCCTGACGGAATAGAAAAATTCTTTGGCATTATTCTATGGATGGGATTATGTAGCTTTCCAAAAGTTATTAATTACTGGTCCAAGAACATGTTTTATCAAAATAATATAAAACATCAAATGACAAGAAACCGATTTGAGCTAATTCTGAGAGTGTTACACTTCAGTAATAATGAAGACGTAAATGTACCCCTTCCCGACAGATTACGTAAAATATCCCCTCTTCTCCGGCTACTAAAAGAGCGATTTCAAGAAGTTATTGTTCCCCAGGAAGAAGTGTGTATCGACGAAACGATTGTACCATTCAGAGGACGATTATCATTCCGTCAGTATGTGAAAAATAAAAGGCAAAAATATGGAGTAAAGTTGTACAAGTTATGTCTAAACGGAGAATATACCTACGATTTTAATGTATATTGTGGAAAAGACGAGCATCCTCTAGGAGCATCAGCAAATGTAGTTTTACAGCTTACGGATAACTTCTGAATAAGGTCGAACAATTTATACAGATAACTTCTACACTAGCGTTACCCTGGCTCATAAACTGATTGAAGCGCATACTCACTTCGTCGGAACAGTAAGGCAAAATAGAAAACTTAATTGTAAGGAGGTAGAGACAGCAAAATTACGCAGAGGGGAAGTGATTGCTAGAGAAAGTAATACGGGTGTGCTAATGCTAAAATGGAGAGACAGGCGCGATGTGTTAACCCTAAGCACAAAACACACCGCTGTTATAAATACAAGAGGACAAAACGTTGAAAAGCCAGAATTAAAGCCGGGTCCAGACTATGTAACAAAACATGTTATATAGCAAAGTTATATAACTTGTTAGAGAAATTCAAGTGAAAAAGTTATATAACACAATGTTATACAACATTGTTCTTGCTATATAGCAAATTTTATGTTATCCGTTGGGTGTCGGTAAAGATCAAAGAAAGTTATATAACTTTGTTATATAACACGCCGCAACTTGTCCACACTTGTGTTATTAAACATTTACTGCAGCGCCAGCCAGCCAGCGCATCCGCGATTGAATTTAGTATTGCCAGAACTCTCGCATTGCACATACTGTTTTTACGCGATGGAATGGTCGAAAGAACTCACCACTCATTTGATCGAGTTATTTCGCGAGCAACGTGTTTTATGGGATCCTACCTTCTTAGATTTCAAAAACAGGAATAAAAAACACGACGCGTGGAGTGAACTAGGGGCAGAATTGAAAACAAATTCGATTGAAGTTGAAAAAAAAATGCGTATGCTTATTGGGCAGTTCCAGCGGGAGTTGAAAAAAGGGAGGAGTGGCGATGGAGCTGATGCTCCGTATAAAACAAAATGGATTTTTTTCAAAATGCTTTTATTCTTAAAAGACAAAAATGAGCCACGACATTCTACTGAAGGTGGTCTATCTCCCGAACAAAGTGACAACAAAACAGCAGAGGTAAGTCGAGAGGTAAGTACCCCACATTTCAAATTAATTATCAATTTGAAGTCAGTAATTATTCTGCCACGGCACTTTTCCCTCCTCACTGGTAAAGAACGAAGAAAATTCTTCTCGTATTTCCTTGCCTAGCACGCTGGGTTTTCTAGGAATTCTAATGAGTCTTAGCAAAGTCCCATTTGGCTGACCTTCGACTCTCCATGTACCTGGTCTTAGTTCCCCGGTAAACGTGTCTTCTGAATCTAAAGTACCTGGTGGACAGTAGGATGAAGATGACTGACCTTTCCTAAGAAAATTGTGGAGATAACAGCATCCTAAAACTATCTTTTCTGCTCTTTCGGGCTCAAGAAGCATTGGTTTTCGTAACACCCTGAATACGACAGATAAAATTCCAAATGAATTTTCGACTACACGCCTAGCTCTACTATGTCTGTAATTGTAAATTCGCCCCTGTGAACCTTTCTGTTGAGTGCCTGGGAAGGGTGTCATAATATGCGGTTGCAAAGCAAATGCCTCATCACCTAGAAATACGAACGGTGATGGTGATGTTCTTCCCGGTAATACTTTCATTGGTGGGAGATTCAAGGAAGATGTTTCAAGTAGCTGTTTAAATGTTGTGTTAGCATATACTCCGCCATCAGACAAACGTCCTTGGCAACCCACATTTACATAAGTAAAACAATAGTTAGCGTCAACTATAGCTAAAAGCACTATGCTGAAAAATCCCTTGTAGTTGAAATAGTCGCTTCCAGTGTTCATTGGAGCTTGTAAACATATGTGTTTTCCATCCATACTACCACAACAGTGAGGGTAATTCCACATCTGGTTGAAATCTTCTGCAATCTGTAGCCATTCTTCTTGATATTTAGGCACCTAAAAAAAATGCTTTACAGTTTTTTTTTATCTTGTAGGAAGAACGGCAACCAGAGTCACATCCAGAAGTGCAACGTGATACAGAAAAATGTCAAGAAAAAAACCATTGCTACCACAAAAGGTATCAAGAGAAGAATTTTAGATGCGAAATCTGAATCGGTAATGAAACAAATATCCAGTAACGTGAAAAAACGAGATGACTTCGATGTGTACGGTGAATATGTAGCCGGGATCTTGCGGAATCTCAAAAGCAAGTCGATTCTAGTCCTCGCGAAATATGAAATAAATAATGCTCTCTACCGAGCGGAGATAGCAGACATACCTTCGAATACACCTAAGCCATTTACTACTCCGGAGTCCGATACACCTGCATCTACTCCACTTTCACCAATTACAATAGACACTGACACCCACTCATACAATAGACCTGGGTCATCTACCATGACGTCCGCTACAAATATATCCGCTACTTCACCAATTCAAACTGACAATGATACTCAATCAGACGCAGGCGCAGAAGAAGAAGACATGAGTGAGAAGGAATTAAGCTTCACACAAATGCTTCTGAATTTATAAATGTCCTGATCTGTTCTATTTCCAATTGAATGAATAAAGAGGTTTAAAAAATCCTATGTACTTACTTTGATTTTGTCGCTTAAACAGTCGATGAGAGCGTCGCACACTTCTGGTACAATATTCGAAATACTCTGCTTAGAAAATTTGAATAAATAGCTCAAACTTTGGTAGGAATCTCCACTTGCTAAGAATCTCAACGTAACCGCCAATCTTTCTTTTACTGGTATTGCATCTCGAAATGTCGTGTCTTTTTTGCCTACTTTATGGCCGATTTGATTTATCAGGTATTCGAAATCAGAACTTGTCATCCTTAGGAAATTTTTAAAACTACCATCACATTTAATGTCCCCTGTCAATGGGTCTATGTCATCCATTGCTAGATCCTTCAAAAGAGTTGTTCCACTATATGTTCCTCTAGCTCTCAACGATGGCCGTACCCAAAATCTCCGTTTAGATTTCACTCGTCGCCTACATAAAATCACGCAAGCTGCTGCTGCCAAAATTACATCCTCTACGTTTGAGGTTATTTTCAATACTACAGATGCCACTGCTTCCAGAGGAGCACTTTTGTTTAGTTTTATTTTGTTACATAGTCTGGATGTCTCTGCTATTTTATAACAAGTTATATAACAAAGTTGTATAACACATTTGTTGTATAACTTTGTTAATAACATGTTTTGTTACATAGTCTGGACCCGGCTTAATACTGGCCTATAATAATTCTAAAGCATTTATTGATTGATCAGATCAAATAAAATCTTATAACCATGCACTTCGGCGTGGTATTAAATGGTACAGGAAACTAGCCTTCGAAGTTGTTTTTGGGAACAACCCTTGTAAATTCTTATATTCTGTACAAGGAGGCAACAAAGAGCAAATTGTCAATAACAGAATTCAAAGAAAAAATCATTGAAGCCATATTTCAGCCACCGCCAAGCCAGCGAGAAGAAGACTTAGCAGACCACGAAAAGCATGAACTGGAAGATACCGGAAAAAGAAACAGATGCGTGGTGTGTTATCTTGAAATATCATAGCAGTTTGACAGAAAAACTGCCACAAATAAAACATCTCGGTCTCCACGGAGGTGTACAGCCTGCGCTAAACACTAATGCGTTCCGTGCTTCTTCCAAGACCACCGAGCTCAAACACTTTAAAATTTATCAAGTTAATTTTCTCTTTTTACGTTGTACTTTTTGTTAATTGTAAGTTGCATATGCGATTTATTTGTATTTTTTAAGTATCCTGTAGTTATTTGATATATTTGTAATAAAATGTTTTCAGAAGTAGTAAAATTTATTTTAGAAAGATACATATTTCTGTTTTCGTAGTAATCATAAGAATATAAACTACCATAATTGTAATTATTTACATAATTCCGCCATTAAACCATTTTGAATACTGTGTATATCAAAAATGAATTATAAAATACACGTCAGCAATTATATGAAGTTCCACCGGAGAACGAAATGTTGAAATCCGCGGGAAGTTGGACGTGCAGATGCTATAGGGCCTATAGCCCTACCCTACCCTACCGTACTACTGCAAGGTTCGCTGGCTATCAACAGGTCAGGCTTTGATAAAAGTTTTGTCTTTACGACGACAAATTTTAAACTTTTATCAAGAACAAGGAAAACTATGTGATCTATCAGATGAAGTATTTCGCAGAAACATTGCATTTTTGTCTGATATTATGACAAAACAAAACAATTTAAATATTTGCCTGCAAGGTGAAACGAAACATATTTATGAAATGTGGCAAAAGGTCCAAGCGTTTAGAAAAAAATTATCATTTTTCAAAACATTGCTCTCTCGCTCGGAGATATCTGCACAACACTTCCCGGAGCTAGCAAAAATGTTGAATGAGCAGAACTGTGAAAATAAAATATTCGATGAATATGTAGGTGTCTTGGATTCTTCAATAGAAGAGTATACTAATAGATTTTCTGATTTTGACGAGCACACTCCTGCTATGAAACTGGCATTGAACCACATTTAGTAGATTTATCCGAGGCTCCTGCGGAACTACAAATGGAGTTAATTGACTTGGGGGAAGATACTATCATCAAATCCCTTTTTAACGCTAAAAAGGATCCCATAGAAATCTGGAAAAATGCTGTTGAATATCCATGCCTACGAGAACATGCACGCCGTTTACTTTCCTGCTTTGGAAGTACTTACTGCTGCGAGACAACACTTTCTCTCATGACAAAAATTAAAACAAGTTTAAGAACGCAAATTACAGATGCACATTTAGAGGATCAATTAAAGCTGCGTGTTACGAAGCTTGATCCAAATATACATTTACTTTCAAGCAAAAAACAAAGCCAAATAAGTCACTAACTTAGTGAAAAAAATATTTTATATTGTAACTTTTTATGATATTTTTATATTATTATAAGTATATTATATTTATAACATTGTAATATTATATTTTATTTTTTCTATATAATGCAATAAATTGATAAACCTATACAAAAACTATAATAATTTCAGAAAAGTCACTTTCATAGGTAAATCAGCTTATGCGGCCTCTCTTATTACTTCCTAATTTAAATGTGGCCTCTAATGGTAAAAAGGTTCCCCACCTCTGCTATAGGCTTTCAGCGTCCATATAGATACATAGGATCTGCAGTACGAACAAAGTACCACACCACGGCGCGGCACACGTGAATGCCGCGCGGCTGTTTTAATATCATAGCTGCAGTTTGGTGTCGCGAACTGCGCAGTGTTATAAACATCCTACAATTCTTGATACATGACAAAAACGTTTGCGGTGGTGACAGAGGAGAATCCCAACTCTCAACATTTATTATTACACATTTAGTAAAAAAAAAATAGTTTTGTCTTTAATTTATTTAAGTTACCTACTTAGTTGCATACACAAGTAAAAAATGTATTAAAATTTCAATGCATTTGTAAAAAAAAAGTTGTTACCAAGTTTTAGAATGTATCCGATAGATAATAAAATGCTTGCCACGCGTGTTGGTATTAAGGCGGCGCCACACATTCGGTATTCGCCGAAGTTCAAGCACCGATTTGGCAAATACCGATTAATGTGGATGGGTGGCTCGTGTATTGCTCGTAAAGAGTCGTAACACAAATTCTATGTTCGCTGTTTCCCATCAGAAGTCGGTATTTTATGCCACATCAAAGTACACAAGTATTCGCTGCATGCCTACTTGCAAAACAGCGCCACACTTTTAACGATGCTCGGCAAGTAAACGTGCAACACGTAGTGAAATTATCACGGAGATTTTTAATAATAAAGCGAATCGTAGTCATATACGTAGGTGCTAAATAAGTGTAGTAAACAACAAAAATATTTTTAAAGTTTGATAATTATGGAGTGGTCTAACGAACAAGTGATGCTATTTTTGGATTTTTATGAACAAGAACCCGTTATTTGGAATGCGTCCGATGAAAATCACAAAAACAGAAATTTAGTGTCCGACGCGTGGAAAAGGATCGAGAGAAATTTGGGAGGCACCTATTCCGTAACTGAACTGAAGAAAAAAAAGGAGTCCTTAATGGCGTCATTTAGAGTGTGCTACAACAAGGTCAAAAAAAGTTTAACAAGCGGAACAGGAACAGCCGAGGTATATAAGCCTACCTGGTTTGCGTATGAGAAGATGGCAAGCTTCTTAAAAGGGATACGATAGACACAGAGGTAAACAATTTATAAAATCTTATTTTGCAATCATCTAATAACCATTCAAAACTCCTCCTATATAATAACACAAGAAAGATTTATTTAAAATATTTATTTAATTAATTTAACAGTAGTTGTCTTGCCATTCTACTTTACCATTGGTTACAAAATATTCTGCAAGTTCATCTCTAATATCCTATGCTTCCATGCTGGGTTTTCTTGGGACCCTATGAAGCGGTAGTAGCGATGACAAGTTATCATGATCTTGCCGCCACGAGCCAGGTATTAGGTTTCCATCTTCTTCAAAATCAAAGGTTCCTGGTGGTGAATAATGTGAACGTGACGCTTTGCTTTTTCGGAGAAAATTATGCAAAACAACGCAAGTCATTACTATGAATGATGCCTTTTCTGGCTGAAGTAGCAATGGCTTACGTAGTACACGAAAAACTGAAGCCATTATACCAAACACATTTTCGACAACACGGCGTGCTCTTGATACCCGATAGTTGAAAATTCTTTGCTTACTACCTTTTTCGTGTAGGCCTGGATAAGGTTTAAGAATTCGTTTGCTCAAACCAAATGCATCATCGCCTACAAATACGTATGGTACTGGTTTAGTTCGACCTATTAATTGATCTTCTGGAGGGCAATGAAGTTGATCGTTTTCTATTCTCCTGAACAGTTCAGTGTTTCGGAATACTGCACCGTCGCTAAGCCTCCCTTGACATCCACAATCAGCAAACAGAAAGCAGTAGTCAGCATCTACAAGAGCCATCAATACTATGCTGAAGTACTGCTTATAATTATAGAAATCAGATCCACTATTGATTGGAGACTGTATAACAATATGCTTGCCATCCGTGGAACCAATACAGTGGGGAAAATTCCATACATTGTTAAACCTTTCAGCTACTTTTTTCCATTCATCTTCATTTGTTGGGATCTAAAACAAAAAATAAACGATAAATTCTTTAAAACTTGCTATCATAATATTTAATATTTGTATGTAAGTAATTAATTTTTTAAATGTTTTAGAATGCCCAGGATGTTCTGGAGGAAAAAGAAAATGACGAAATTGACCCAGAAGATGACTCACAAGATACTTCACAAAATGCAACACTAAGTGAGGAAACTATTGACAATGAAGGTATTTACCTATAATACAAAAAAATTAAGTTCCTACTTAATGATATAATTTACAGCATCAGTAGCAATGCCCTCAACTTCAAATTCCTACTTTAAGCCGCCTTTAAAAAAAAAAGAAGATGGTTTCTGAAACGGATGAATTGAAAAGTAAAATGAATGCAGCATATTCTCTGTTACAAAATCATATGCAGAAACCTGTTCAGAAAAAAGACGTTTGCGACATATATGGAGAACTACTTGCTGCAAAATTAAAAAAACTCGATGAGAACAATAGGGATCTAGCAATGAACAGAATTGACAATATAATGTTTGAAATGAAAGTAAATCAAAATAGGTTATCTAATTGTCATCAGTCTATCCCTCCTCACCAAAATGTAACTATTTTAACTTCTCCTGACTATTCACAAAACACTTCATCTCCATCAATGTTATCTATTCATTCTGCTAATAGCAGTACGCCATCGCAACCACCATCACCATATCAACATAGCCAGGCATTTGATTCCAATGCAACTCCTCGCCCTGATGCTGCATATGCTGAAGAAGCGGATTTGAGACAATTTTATGTAAATTATAAATAAATTTACTTAGTTTATACTTATAATTTTGTGTATGACCTTTGTAAGCTTACCATTTTTTAAAAATTAGAGAATAAAAAATATTCTTACCTTAATGGAATTCTTCATTTCTTTGATGATAGCATTACATACTTCGGGAACTATTTTTGAAATCAGTTGCGGTGAAATTTTGAACAAATAGTGAAGGCTTTTGTAGCTGTCACCTGATGCCAGAAACCGGAGTGTTAAGGCCAACCGTTCCTTTGCCGGAATCGCTTTTCTGCACTTTGTGTCTTTTTTTGGAATGATTGGTTCTATTTTATGAAGTAGATATTCGAAATCTTCAAATGACATTCTACAAAAATTTTCAAATCTCCCAGATGGTTCTTTTAACAAATCTGCTAAAAGTGCCGTGCCATTATATCTACAAATTATGCCGTTTCAATAAAATAATGCAAAGAAACATATAGCTTTTCACCGTAGCGAATACATAATTACATGCTTACATTTTTCTGCTGTGACTAAGTGATACCATCCACCATCTTCTTTTTCTAGGCTTCCTTTTTTTCTTCAGTAACTGCATATAAGCACAACTCAAAACTACAAAGGCTGCGGTAGCAATTACTGCAGATTCATGATCATCAGCATTCATTTTTCAAACCAACAGTTGCCGAAAACCAATTCAAATTAACCCCTGGGCCTATGCTTGGACGAATATTTGTTGTTCCCATATAGATTCTCGCATAGCAACTACGCTCGGCAAATGAGCATATGTGTGTATATACAGCTCGCCAATTAACAATCTGTTTGGCAAATACCTTTGCCAAATATCAAATAATCGCGACTCGGCGAATACCGAATGTGTGGCGCCGCCTTTACTGCTGATGCTCGGGGAATCCCCGATTCAAGTTTGTATAATGAAATGAAAGACTCCACTATTCTATTACGCAAGCACTCATGCAGTAAGCAGTTTATTGTTGCAAGAATTGGTTGTTTGTTGCAAGTGAGGATATATTTAATTAGTTAATTGTGAAAATTGGTTGACAATGTCTACTCGGTAAAAATTTTATTCTAATATTTAAAATAATTTATAAGATAACAATCATTTTAATTTTTAATCTACTTACCTACCTATAAAAATAATCATTTACACCGTCGGTAGGTATCGGTAGCAAAGCTTGAAATCACAGGTTACAATATGAATATTTAAAATAAAACAGTTATCTAATGATTCTCATCGCGCATTTGAAAATCACAAATCACTATTTTGACATTCGTAACCACCAAAACTATGTAGGTACCTATGTTCATCGTTCTTTCAATAATTACAAAATTGCACGCTTGAATTGAACATTGAACAATCGGTGGACTTTCGTTAGAAACATTTTTACGGTCGCTT
Source organism: Limonius californicus (assembly GCA_014611495.1). Classification (NCBI taxonomy): domain Eukaryota; kingdom Metazoa; phylum Arthropoda; class Insecta; order Coleoptera; family Elateridae; genus Limonius; species Limonius californicus. The sequence continues at coordinate 10,267 of JABXWE010014413.1, forward strand.
TTTTGGCATTTGTTAGCAATCAGATTTTTCATTTAATAAAAACTATAGTATTATTACAAACTTTTTACGGTGTTGTTCTAGAAAGTATCACAGTGGAAGCGAAAAACGAAAGGGAAAGAAGGAGTCTGAAGAACAAAATAAAAAGTTACCTAAAATAAGTCAGTACTTTAAGAATCAAGATAGTATCGAAGAATCAAATGAACAGCGCGTCGTAAGGGCAGAAAATGATGTCGTCATAAGTGGCAATATCGCAGAACCCGATAACAGTGAATATTTAGATTCAGAGCAACAACAACCAGGTACGAGCAAATCTTCAAATGAATCATTTTTGGATATAGAAAAATTAAAATCTTTACCGTATGTTGCTCATAAAGGTAACTTTAAAGAACTCAATGATCAAGTAAAACGGTTTGTGATCGAAAACGGACACTGTAAACCAAAAGGCCCCTTTTTAAGAGACAGTAACAATAGATCTTTCTTGGATAGATATTATTACACTGTTTCTAAATCTGGCGTAAAGTTAGAACGTACATGGCTGTCCTATTCCCTATTGCTTCAAAAAGCATATTGTGAACCATGTTGGTTATTCGCAAATAGGGCATCTAAAAATATACAAAATATTTGGATGGAAGGCTATGATGATTGGAAACATATTGGGGAAGCCATAGAAAGACATGAGACATCGAAAGAACATTTGCATTCATGTTTTGTACATCGACAGTGGCAGTTACATGGAACACTAGATGAAGAGCAAGAGTCCATTATTAAGAGAGAAAAAAAATTTTGGCGCCAGGTACTCACTAGACTCCTTGATGTTACTCTGACACTTTCAACCTGTAATTTAGCTTTTCGTGGCCATAGAGAAACGGTATATGGCAAGAATTCAGGTCCAAAAGGAAATTTTTTGAGTATTGTTGAGTTATTAGCCAAATACGATCCTATTTTACAAGAGTTGCTAAGTAAACCTAAGGGCCAGATTAAATACTTAAGGCTTGTATTTAGTCAGTAAAATTTCTTCGCTGGAATTTTTGAAAACGCCTACGAAGTATGCAACCGGGTTAGCTGCAGCAATAGTCATTTGTTGCTTTCCTAGAACGTTTAGTAATCCCCAGTAATCCGGTAAACATCCACTGACGTCATCCCTTTAAAATGAGCTATTCCTTGGAAAATAACTTATTTCTGTATTGTAATTACTAGCAGAAGGTGTTGGATGACGATTTGTGCATCTTTAACATCTAGTTTATACTTTGATAATTGCAACAATTCTTTTTAGAATTTAAATTTGTGTGGCTATTGTGAATAGTGTAAGCCGAATAAAGTTGTGTGGTTTATACTATAGTACCTGCGTTTTGTAGTTTATACCACCAATTTTAAGTTATTTTTCGTTTCTGCGTTTGATTTTTGGTTTTCAATTTATTTTCCGTTTCTGTCTTTGATTTTTGGTTGAAAAGTGTATTTTCCTTTTCTGTGTTGGATTTTTAATTTATTTACCGTTTCTGCGATAGTATTTGCTTTTTAAGTTACTTTTCCGTTTCTGCATTTGATTTTTGCTTTTTAAGCTCCTTTTCCGTTTCTGCATTTGATTTTTAATTCATAAGTTACTTTTCCGTTCCGTTGTTGGCTTTTTAATTTATTTACCGTTTCTACGTTTGATGTTCGGTTTTTTATTTATTTCCGTTTGTGGTATTGTTTTTTAATTTATTTTCAGGTTGTGGATTTAATTTATTTACCGTTC
>JABXWE010014414.1:0-12229 GCA_014611495.1 Limonius californicus
AATGTTAATCCAAAAAATCAAAAGGCTATCTTTAGATCTAGATACCAAAGAATGCAAAAACAATAAAAATAAAACGATTGCGGTCTACTTTTTACGTGATACATTTTTTTTAAATAATGAAACATATTCAGCGGGGTAGATATTAAAAATACGCGTAATTTGATGTATGATACATATAATAAAAAAAATGAATTACACCCAAAAAAATGAAAAAATAACCCATTTTGGCCGGGAGGATCAGCCTTAAGTTTCCATTTTAAAATACGCACACCGAGTACAGACTTGTAGACTAGTAACAACCGCTCGTTCTTTTGCTACGGCATTACGGCATTATCAAAAATTCGGCCTTAAAATAATGGTTGCACTTTACTTAGTTAATGTTTTTTTAAAAGTGCTTATGTACGTACTGTGTTTTTGAATTATAAAATACTTAACGTTGCATATGTTGTGCGTATTCAATTTATCAATTTAATCAATAAATATTGATAATTATAAAATCTAACGGTAAAAGTAATTAATTTGTTTATTTATCAAACTAACCAATACATTTTGGAAACTATTGTAGCAACCCAGTTTCTTAGAACTAAGAATGCGACCCAAAGCAGTTTTTATGGTTTTAAGGTCAGCGGTCGGAGTGCAGCCCCCAGTCCGTTGGCGTTTTAAAATACAGTCTGAAAGAAATCGCATAGCCCTACACATGCAAAAACCGAAATAGTGTTTCTATAAATTAAATTTGTATTATAATTCAATTAAATAACGATTTTAATTAGTTTGTGAGCATAAAGTGGTGTGGTTTTATGGCTTGAAATCCAATGGTCTTTCGGTGAACAAACATGAAAAAACGAATCTCAATTCAAAGCGTAAAAGATGATCGTCGTCATTGCCGCCGTCGTGTAGCTCTTTATTATCTTCCTCGGATAGTAGCTGTTTTTCATTACACCCAGCGTTGCCGGAAAGATCAAACTAAAGAGAAATTTGTTTAAAAAAGAAGACTCGTTTCCTTGACAAAAAAAAAGAATACAAACCCCTTCGTCGGGATGCAACGCAACAGTAGATGAGACGTTAACACCATTGTTTGATCCAAATAATGATAATCAAAATGTTACGGTATGGGTGAGAAAAGTATACGATTTAATTAACTTTTATAGCTGAAATCATAAAGTAATAAATAAGCTTGTTTACTAGCTGTCTGAGGGGTAATGCACGTAAATGTACGATTTTTTGACATCTAAAACGATGTGAAATGAAATAAATTGATTGTTTTCCAACACCTATTCGATTTACCCAAAAATTAATTAAGGCTGAAAATTATAAGCCACACCCAAGGCAAAATTATTGCTTTGAAAAAGGCATAAAATTAAATAAGTTGAAAGTAAAATTCCCAAAAATATTTGATTGATGGCGTTATAAAAGCGCCTCAATTGTAAGGTAATAAAACTTTTAGAATATGAAAGAATTTGGGAAGCAGATTAAAGAATAGGGAGAAAGCAAACAGTATTTTCATAATCACGTATTCAAGAGTTCAAAGGTTTATCGAAAACTAGAAGATGAAAAGTCTTCGTGGGTGGTGCCAAAAGATGTAACATGGCAAATTTGTAAATTGAACTATGACGATATGAGTCATTATTTAATATAGATATGAATATTTTTGATACATCGGAAAATTCTTTCAAAAAGGCTTTATTAAATGTGTATAAGGAAATGTATAGTTAGATGTTGAAGGTGGTTGCAGTTCGTTCGTTTGTGTAAACTTTTCTTTTTTTTATGTATGTATGTATGTATGTATGTAAGCAGGGTTGTAATTGAGCCTGCCCCCGTTTCTCCTGTGAATTAAATAAATTAAATTAAATTTTGCGCAAAAAAATATTAAGAATGATCAAAAAAATTATTGGTTTGCCTTGAAGTCCCCATTTGTCAAGAAATACGGGAACGCTTGTTTAAATTGCTTATACGCTTCGTTTCATATGAATTGCACCACCCATTAAATATAAGGCTACGGGTTTGAAATTTTGCTAAAATAATGTTACATTATTGCGCATGAAATTATCATGTTTTCATAAAAAAAGATGTGGCATGCTTTCTATCAAGTGGTCTATGTTCTCCTGGGGTATCTTGTTCCATATAACCTCAAGTTGGTGTCTCAGCTCGTCTAAGTTGTTAGGAGCTCTTGGAGATAATCCTAGTCGCCGGCCCATCATGTCCCAAAGATGTTCGATCGCCGATAAGTCCGGTGATCGTGCAGGCCAGGGTAACATTGCAATTGTGCTTATTGGAGGTACCTTCTGGTAATGTTTGCAGTGTATGGACGTGCGTTATCCGTTTGGCAACGTCTGCATGAATGGTACTAACACCGGTTCCAGGACATTATGAATATAGCGATGAGCATTTAAAGTGCCTAGGACGAACACAAGAGGTGATCTTCTATCGAAACAAATCGCACCCCAAACCATAACTCCAGGTGTCAAAGCTGTATGGAGTCTTTCAACAAACTCTAGATTTCGTCTTTCTCTTCGATATCGACTTACCTTCCTACGGCCGTCATTTGTCCACAAACAAAATATTGATTCGTCACTGAAGACAATGTCGTGCCATTGCTGATTCCAATGCTGCCGCTCTTGACACCAAGCAAGCCTAACAGCCTTGTGATGTGCAGTTAAAGGGAGCCGTTGGAATGGACAGTAGGATCGCAGTCCAAAAGAAGAGATTCTTCTGTAAATTGTAGCCATTGACACGCGGCGGTGAAGAGCTGTGGAACTATTGATGGGCAACTTATGAAATTCAGAGGCAGATGTCCATTCAAAGTCTATATGCCTGATAAGCCAGTATAGTATGGAGTTAAAATTTGAACACTGTGTGACGCAAAAAATTATTATTGCTGCAATTTTGAAGTGTATCTCGGACAAGTTGGCAGCACACCAGAACAAGGTCAAAGTTCGAGGATTGTAAAGACTTTGAGCGACTTTTGGAAAGGCAGCGGAAAGAATATTACAGCTGATAACTTGACAGAATACGAGGGTTGGCTGTTATATTTCGGGATTAGAGAATAAAACCAAATAATTATCATCGAAAATGGCTTTATGGTTTTCCAAAATACTCTCCATAAACCAATTTTCGAAGCCCTTTTTCCACTCCGATTGGGGTATCGCCAAAACATGCATTTTGAACGCATCAACCGCTTCTTCAGGTGTCGAAAAACGTTGACCTCGCAATTTATTTTTAATGTTCGGGAATACAAAGAAGTAACTGGGTGCCAAATCAGGACTATACGGCGGATGACTCATCAAATCGACGTTTTGAGTGCTGAAAAAGTCACTTATTCGAGCCGATATGTGAGAGCTCGCATTGTCGTGATGCAGAATGATCCGTCTTCGGCGGTTGGTTTTCTTTATTTCTCCGAACACTTGTGTCAAACAAATGGTTGTGTGCCATTTAAAATTGACCGTTCGACGTTGCACCAATAGTACGGTTAAGACATGTCCAGCTTTTCCGAAAAAACAGGCGACCATTTGCTTCGAAGTGCTTCGAGCACGAACGACTTTTGTTGGGTTTGGCTTGCCTTGGAAGACCCATACAGTCGACTGCTGATTACTTTCGTGTTCATACGCGCAGATCCACGATTCGTTACCTGTCACGATGTCATACACATGTTTTGAAGCACCGCGATCGAATTTTTTGAGCATTTCTTGCGACCAATTGACACGAGCTTGTTTTTGAGCGATTGTCAAATTATGTGAGATCCAACGCGAACAAATCTTTTTTACGGCCAAATGTTAATGCAATATTGAATGTATGCTGGTCCCATTAATGCCCAAGGATATCTCAATCTCACGATAAGTCACATGAAGATCTTGCAGTATCAGTTCACGCACCGCAGCAATGTTTTTCGGAACAACAATCGATTTTTGGACGACGTTCACGAAATTCGTCGTTGAGCGAATTACGGCCACGATTGAATTCGGTAAACCATCCACCAACACTGGTCCTTGATGGTGCTTTATCGCCAAAAATCGAATTAAGTTCATCAATGCACTGTTGATGAGTTAATCCACGTCGAAAGTTGTAAAAAATAATCACACGAACAAGTTCACGATTTAATTCCATTTTTTGGGAGATATGAATTTTTCAAGTTACTCTAAACAACACAAATAGCGCTCGTACGTCTAAAGTCTAAACGATCGAAGTACGTATACCGTCAAAAATGTCGAACTTTACGATAGAGACGTCAGTTGCCAGATGGCAGCACTAGAGTTGCCCAATCCCGAAATATAAAAGGCAACCGTCGTAGTTAGACAATATTCGTGCAGACGCACTACTACAAGATGACCTACTGTCCTTTTCATGCATTTTATCGATGTTTCACCATACAATGCTTTGTTATTTGACTAAAGAAGAACCCTAGTTATGCAAGCACAGTACATATGAGGTCAAAACGAAAAATGTTTCTTGAAGATCTAGCATTTGAAATGACTAAAGAAAATATAGAAAGATGAGCAATAAAAATCGAAGATGGAATAGGAGGAACTTCGGCAGTAAGAACCGCAATCCAAGCAGTGGGTCAAAAATGACCATTTTGGTACCCGGCGTCCTCTCAATTATGTGGGCTTGCTAGGATTAAGGGTGGGACAAGCCCAGTATGATTGAGACAAACTCAATGAAAAGTTACTCCGACAGGGACACCAACCCACCAAAAGACCGACACATGCTGCTTACGATTTCCGAAAGGCCAAGATTGGTGCAGTATGTCATCATCTGATTGCGAATGATAAGTATACGTATCTCACCTTCCTAAAAGTAGTAATAAACAAGATTAAGCAGAGTATAAAAGAACCGAAATATTACCGTTAATTATTGAAAAAAATTAAGCATAGCTTGTTCTCGTCTTAACATGGGCGGGACCTTTAACGGATTGCTAATTATTTTTGTTTGTTTAGAATGACAGAAGGCCGAAGACTACCAGACTTTTCCAGGATGGCCAAGTGTAACAACTCTAAGTTTCTTGGAACTAGGAATGTGACCCAGAGCCGTTTTTATGATTTTAAGGTCAGCGATCGGAGTGCAGCCCCCATTCCCTTGGCGTTTTAAAATACAGTCTGAATGAAATCGCACAGCTCTACAAATGTAGAAAACGAAACAGTGTTCTATTAAAATAAATTTGTATTATAATTCAATTAAATAGTGGATTTAATTAGTTTCTAACACTATAAAACTACCGGTGAACGTGAATAATTTGCAGATATTTCTTATATCTATCAAAGCTGTTGGTGATTATGAATACTAACGAGCTATTACAAAATATTAACCAATTTATAACATTTACATCTAGTAGGATACTGCAGCATATTGCCACCACCTTTACATCCCATTTCCCCAATTCTAATTATAAGAAGTAGATTGGGCCTTATTTCGGATACCAAAGAACCAATACGTTAGCCCAGCGTTTCTCAAGCTTTTAGTATTTGCGACCCAATTTTCAATCACAATTCTCAGCCCTCCCTCCTCGCATACAATAATTTTTACTGAAATCGTGCTGTAATTGTAATGTTAGTTTCTATTTAATTGTATTTTGAAGCTAAAGCTACACTACGACCTTAATTCTTAATTACAAACCTTAAAAATTACCACTAATAGGTAAGTTTATTGATATTTGGCAACACCGATCAGCTGCATTGATAAAACCAGAATCGCTGCCTCTCTATTGCTCTCTGTCTTACATCTACCATATCGGACATTCTCGCGGCCTCGCGAGAAGTTCCGATTTGTCTCGAACATTCTGGAACGCCTACGCGACCGCGACGCAAGCGTGTATAAATGCTGCACCTCGTTCAATTTCAGCCAGTCTCAGTCGAATCGATCTTTCTATCGTGAATGTGTATGTTGTAATTTGCATGTTAACTGCAATTCATCGTATTCGACTAGCAGTAGATTTATACAGATCATGGATATATATTTAAGCGGGCGTAAGCGAGCATTAGACGATAGTGAAGCATCAACAAGTGCACAGACAAGCTTGGTTCCGAAGATAAAATCAAGAAAATATTCTCAATACTTAAATTTTGGATTTACCAGCATTGAAGTAAATGAAGAAGAAAGGTCCTTGTGTGTCTTTAGCTCAAAAAGTTTGGCAGCAGACAGCATGAAACTCAATAAACTTAAACGACATTTGGAAACGCTTCATAGTAAGTACGTTAACAAACCCCGACAATTTTTCGAATTAAAATTAAGATCATATGAAAAGCAAAAATCATTTTATAAAAAAACTTTATCGGCGAATGATAAAGCTTTACTTGCCTCTTTTACAAAGCTTCATATAAAATAGTTTGATGTAAAAAGCCTCACACCATTGGTGAAGAGCTTATTCTGCCAGCTGCAATTGAGATTGTAGAAACTATGTTTGGAGATACTTTTGCCAAGCAATTGCAGTACATACCTCTATCAAATGATACTGTTGCCCGTTGAATTGGTGATATAGCTGAAGATGTACAGCATTGGCTTTTCGGGAAGTTGCGTGACAAATTGTTTTCAGTTCAGCTGGATGAAGCAACATATAGCAATAAAGATGCTCATTTAATTGCCTATCTTCAATTTTGTGATGGTATGTCAGTAGTAGAAGAACTACCTTTTGCAAACTAATAGAACTCAAAGCAACAGCACTTGTATTATTTGTTATCTTAAATGATTTTGTAAACGAGGCAAACATAGAGTGGAAAAATTGCTTCGGAATACGCACCGATGGTGCTCGTACAATATCTGGAAGATTCCATTGTGAAACAAAAATCTCCACAGTGTGTCTGGACACATTGCGTGATGCACAGAGAAGCTCTGGCTTCCAAAGAAATGAATCCTGGTCTGAATATTGTGCTAACGACGGTTGTAACCGTAGTAAATTATATAAAAATGAGACTCCTAAAATCAAGAATGTTTTCTTCACTTTCTAAAGAGATTCACCGTTACTATTTTATTGCAAGATGGTTATCATGTGGGAAATTTTTGCAACATGTTTATGAATTAAGAGGTGAAATCGCCATTTTTCTAGAAGAGGAAAACCGACCTGAAGCCGAGAAGTTTCGAGATGATGTATTTGGGATGAAATTGAGCTACTTGGTCGACATATTCGAGAAATTAAATACCTTGAATCTTCAATTCCAAGGAGCAAACACACATGTGTTGGATATGAGTGATAAAGTTTATGTTTTTTTGTAGAAAATTGGAATTGTGGAGCAGAAATTTAAAGCAAAAAAACCTAGAAATGTTTGTAAATGTGGATGAAGATGAAGATGAAGCACAACATGCGAAAGTTGTTTTTGTAACCATTGAAAATCATTTAGCCATGCTGGCAAAGAATTTTAAAACGTATTTTCTTGCTGACGACAACTTGATAGCAAGTTACGAGTGGGTTAGGGACCAATTTCAAAATACTCCCAAAGGTTTCTCAACTGCCGAAAAAAATCTTCATAGACTGCACGGCAAGTGGCGAAATCAAAAGACAATTTAGTAAGAAATTACTTTTTAAATTTTGGGCAGGGGTGGATGATGAGTTTTCTGCACTGAAAACAAAAGCATTTCGTATACTATTACCATTTTCAACATCCTACCTTAGCAAACCGGATTTTCTGCGGTGGCTGCTTTGAAGACAAAATATAGATCTCAGCTAAATATAGAAAAATATCTCAGAGTGTTAATTTCTAATATTAAACCTCTTTCGAAAAACTTTGTTCTGCAAGACAAGGCCCATGGGAGTCATTAATAATTATTAAACTTGTTTTTAATTTGGTATTGATATGTTAATTATTAAATACGATGTTCAGTACTGATACAATCCTATTTATAATTATATAATTATTTTTTATTATGTTAGAATGTATTTTATTGCCTTTCTATCAGTAAATTAAATAATTTTTTTAATAATATTTTTTCTTATTTTTTCGATGTGCTCGCGCCCCCATTGAATGTTATCACGCCTCCCTAGGGGGGCGCGCCCCACAGGTTGAGAATCGCTGCGTTAGCCTTATACATTGCTTTTTCTCATTTAACCTAAGTTGTTACCGTTACAATAAGCTTTGAATTGGGGACACACCAGTTTAAAATGTGAAAAAGTTCAAACAAACCTTTTCGCTCATATTTTTCTGAAGCAACTTCGGTTGGCTTTTTTGCCATGTTGGTCCTGTTCAGGTTAAGTGTGCCCGCGTTGGTATAAATCGCATTAAAATTACACGGCAGACCGAAGTTGGGCGTTAGAAGAACGATACGATTACGTTTCCTTGCCATGTTAATCCGCGATTCGCGTTCCTTATGCTTCTTATGTATGTATGTATGTCTATGTCATATTGCTTAATCCTCCGGTGAACCGATACAGTTGTGCATGTATCTGGATTGCCTCACCACATATTGCCATATTTAATGACAGGCTAGTACTTAGATGAAGAGCGGTAGATATTGCGGGCGGGTCCGTGGGAAAGTAGCCGTGTACCCCTCGGCTTGAGGTCACGCGCTGACCCCGCAAGTTCGCCCCTTCACCCCGCCTTTCCCGCGATACAGATCCACCCAAGTGCCCTCGCTAGCCATATTCTGACTTCGATTGTGATGAACCGTGTAATGCCTTTGCTCTGTATTTCTCCAACTAAGCCAAATTCATAGAAATATTAGAAGCCGAATCTAGATTTTCGAAGCCGTCACCGGCTGCAACAGTCGTAAATCTTACAACACATACACAATGATTAAATACATCGCTTCCGCCTTGTCATGCATGACATGATACATTATGCCGAGATGAAATTCTAAATATTTGACAAGTAATTTTTTTTAATCAGCTCTAATAGCAGTTCAGGATTCATCGATTCGTTAACCCGTCCCTCCCACTTATAAATAAGATCTAATAACACATTCAGTTTAGCCATTTTCAATCCGAGATGCTTAAAAAATATGAACCGATAATTGCATGTTGAACCAAGTCTTGTCGAAAGATCTTTTGTATCTGCACTAATGTTTGATCTTAAATATTTCTCAAAATGTTAACGTTCCGTTACAAACAACTGATCACCATCTCATTTACAACAAAATCCCGGATATAGCGGACGTTTACGACCTAAATGATAGGATTTATTGTATTGCATTTACCACTTACTTACTATAGTAAACACTCGTCGTGCGAACAATCCGCCAAATATTATAATGTTTTTCGCAATTATTATTTGTCTTGTGCAGAAAATACTCTCCAATTCGTTTAAAACAAGCTCGAATACAAGATAGCTTATGTAACTCGTAAATTTAAATATTTTGATTATTTGCTGTGTGGCTTCCCCACTTTTTATAGCGATCGCCCTTCCCGGAAACGAACAAAAATTAAAGTATTTTTAGCATTTCCAGTCTATATTGCCCAGAAAATACCTTCCGGGCTTAAAGCAAGCTTGGATACAACAAGATACCTTATATAACTTGTAAATATAAATATTTTAATTGCAAAATATTTTCATCATTTCTAGCTTGTGTTGCGCAGAAAATACTCCCCAACTCCCTTAAGACAATCCCGGATACAACACGATAACTTTTATAACTAATCAGCATAAATGTTTCGATTGTTTACTGTATTGTACTCCCGCTTGTTATAGTGATTGTTTTTCCCAGAAACAACGAAACAAAAACGAATACATGTTTAGTATTTGTTAACTGTATGGTACTGCCACTTGTTATAGTGATTGTTCTTCCCAGAAACAACGAAACAAAAACTAATACATGTTTAGTATTTCTAGCTTCTGTTGCGCAGAAAATACTCCCCAACTCGCTTAAGACAAGCCCGGATACAACAAGATACCTTTTATAACTAATCAGCAAAAATGTTTCGATTGTTTACTGTATTGTAGTCCCACTTGTTATAGCGATTGTTCTTCCCAGAAACAACGAAACAAAAACTAATATATGTTTTGTATTTCTAGCTTGTGTTGCGCAGAAAATACTCCCCAACTCGCTTAAGACAAACTCGGATACAACAAGATACCTTCTATAACTAATCAGCATAAATGTTTCAATTGTTTACTGTATTGTAGTCCCACTTGTTATAGCGATTGTTCTTCCCAGAAACAACGAAACAAAAACTGATATATGTTTAGTATTTCTAGCTTGTGTTGCGCAGAAAATACTCCCCAACTCGCTTAAGACAAGCCCGGATACAACAAGATAACTTTTATAACTAATTAGCATACCTAAATGTTTCGATTGTTTACTGTATTGTACTCCCACTTGTTACAGTGATTGTTCTTCCCAGAAACAACGAAATAAAAACTAATACATGTTTAGTATTTCTAGCTTGTGTTGCGCAGAAAATACTCCCTAACTCGCTTAAGACAAGCCCGGATGCAACAAGATACCTTTTATAACTAATCAGCATAAATGTTTCGATTGTTTACTGTATTGAACTCCCACTTGTTATAGTGATTGTTTTTCCCAGAAACACGAAACAATAACGAATACATGTTTAGTATTTCTAGCTTGTGTTGCGCAGAAAATATTCCCCAACTCGCTTAAGACAAGCCCGGATACAACAAGATACCTTTTATAACTAATCAGCAAAAATGTTTCGATTGTTTACTGTATTGTACTCCCACTCGTTATAGTGATTGATCTTCCCAGAAACAACGAAACAAAAACTAATACATGTTTAGTATTTCTAGCTTGTGTTGCGCAGAAAATACTCCCCAACTCGCTTAAGACAAGCCCGGATGCAACAAGATACCTTTTATAACTAATTAGCATAAATGTTTCGATTGTTTACTGTATTGTACTCCCACTTGTTATAGTGATTGTTTTTCCCAGAAACACGAAAGAAAAACGAATACATGTTTAGTATTTCTAGCTTGTGTTGCGCAGAAAATATTCCCCAACTCGCTTAAGACAAGCCCGGATACAACAAGATATCTTTTATAACTAATCAGCAAAAATGTTTCGATTGTTTACTGTATTGTACTCTCACTCGTTATAGTGATTGTTCTTCTCAGAAACAACGAAACAGAAACTAATACATGTTTAGTATTTCTAGCTTGTGTTGCGCAGAAAATACTCCCCAACTCGCTTAAGACAAACCCAGATACAACAACATACCTTCTATAACTAATCAGCATAAATGTTTCAATTGTTTACTGTGTTGTAGTCCCACTTGTTATAGCGATTGTTCTTCCCAGAAACAACGAAACAAAAACTAATATATGTTTTGTATTTCTAGCTTGTGTTGCGCAGAAAATACTCCCCAACTCGCTTAAGACAAACCCAGATACAACAAGATACCTTCTATAACTAATCAGCATAAATGTTTCAATTGTTTACTGTATTGTAGTCCCACTTGTTATAGCGATTGTTCTTCCCAGAAACAACGAAACAAAAACTGATATATGTTTAGTATTTCTAGCTTGTGTTGGGCAGAAAATACTCCCCAACTCGCTTAAGACAAGCCCGGATACAACAAGATAACTTTTATAACTAATCAGCATAAATGTTTCGATTGTTTACTGTATTGTAGTCCCACTTGTTATAGCGATTGTTCTTCCAAGAAACAGCGAAACAAAAACTGATATATGTCTAGTATTTCTAGCTTGTGTTGCGCAGAAAGTACTCCCCAACTCGCTTAAGACAAGCCCGGATACAACAAGATAACTTTTATAACTAATCAGCATAAATGTTTCGATTGTTTACTGTATTGTACTCCCACTGGTTACAGTGATTGTTCTTCCCAGAAGCAACGAAATAAAAACTAATACATGTTTAGTATTTCTAGCTTGTGTTGCGCAGAAAATACTCTCCCCAACTCGCTTAAGACAAGCCCGGATGCAACAAGATACCTTTTATAACTAATTAGCATAAATGTTTCGATTGTTTACTGTATTGTACTCCCACTTGTTATAGTGATTGTTTTTCCCAGAAACACGAAAGAAAAACGAATACATGTTTAGTATTTCTAGCTTGTGTTGCGCAGAAAATATTCCCCAACTCGCTTAAGACAAGCCCGGATACAACAAGATATCTTTTATAACTAATCAGCATAAATGTTTCGATTGTTTACTGTATTGTACTCTCACTCGTTATAGTGATTGTTCTTCTCAGAAACAACGAAACAGAAACTAATACATGTTTAGTATTTCTAGCTTGTGTTGCGCAGAAAATACTCCCCAACTCGCTTAAGACAAGCCCCGATACAACAAGATACCTTTTATAACTAATCAGCATAAATGTTTCAATTGTTTAC
>JABXWE010014416.1:0-14241 GCA_014611495.1 Limonius californicus
AAAAATGCATGTATTTTGTATGATGTGTTCTTTAGAAAATAATAACACAGTTGGATTTATAGATATTAAAAGCCTACAAAAAAAAATTAAAAAAAAAAATGAAGCTGAAGAGCGGACTCGAACTCCCGGAGTTCACGTTACAAAGCATAAGTGTAACAACTAAGCCACGCCGGCGGGATTCGCACGTCGGATTTGGTGCTATAACTACAGCATCTATATAAATTATTTCATATTTTTTAAATTAATCGCTTAATTTGATATTCTAAAAATAAAAAGTAGATGTAATTTCTGTAAAATTAACGTCCCTTCTGCGTACACCTTGTTTTGGGGGCGTTTTTCAACTTGGGGAGCAGGAAATTCAAAAATTCCACAAAGGCATGCATTTTCCTATGGAGCGTATTCAAAGTCAGCACCCGGTATATATGTTATGTTATTTATGTATATATTTATATATACATAGTTAAAAATTCTAAGAAAGTTATTCCATAAAATAAACCGTTTTCAAAATACCGAGTGTTTTATTATTTATTAGATAATTACAATTTCAGGAAAGCCAATATTTATTATTATTTTAGTTTAAATTCACTATAAAATTTGTTCACAATGGCCACCGTTGCTCTCGAGACACATTCTGGCTCTTCTTAAGAGAGATCTGGTTGCCCTACGTAACATATCATTGTTATTCCTAATTCGTTTTGCTGCCTCAAAAATGCGCCTACTAAGTTCTTCAACAGTCTCTGATGGTGTTTGGTATATCATATTTTTCAGATGGCCCCACAATTAATTATATACACAAGTTACCAATTACATGTATGTACTTCAACCCGTTGATTCAAACATTGTCTTACACGTAACGCCAAGTGCCAGGGGCACCATCGTGCTGGTATCCCATACTATGTCTGATCGCCAGATGGACATCATCTAACAATCCTCCCAAATGATTTTCTAGAAAATTTAAATATCTGTTGACGGTTAAATGGTTCTCAAAAACGAATAGACCAATCAATAATTCCTCACCAAATATTCACTGAAATCCCATGTTGATAATTTGACACTGCGATTTCGTGTGGATTCTCCAAATCCCAAGAGTGGCTGTACTCTCTGTTCATTAATCCATTCCTTGTAAAGGTTGCCTCATCCGTGAATAAAAATCTATTAGGTAGGTTTTGATTTTGAACGATCCACCGGCAAAATTCCATACGATTAGCGAAATCTGTAGGTAAGAGGGCTTGAATCTTCTCCAAACTCGCGGTCGTGGTACATTAACTTGTGCAGATACACGACGAACAGAGGCTTATTATCAATTTCTCGCAGTATGTTATCTTCATTGTCTAGTACTTGCTGTATTGGACTCTCAGTCGACGGTTTCGGAAAAGTTCCGTGTTCACGTGGTTCAGGTGGTTGTGCACTCTTTGAAAAACTCGCCCGTCTGGTAGTTGCCGATTTGGAAATCACAACCCATATTCTCGAGCAGCTGCTACTAAGTTTCCATCACAAAAACCATACGTGTAATAGATATTGGCAGACTCTCGCGTTGTAGAAGTAAACATTATCAACACTGTTAGTAAGTGCAAGCAAAGAAATCAACTTTAAGGTGCTTTACTGTTTGCAATACAAGTAAATAATATCATTTCCATAGTAACGTAGACAGTTTGTGCAAAATACCACCTAAAATCATTTATTGTTTCGGCTGCTTCAGTATTTAACTAAATTTAGAGAAAATAACCATCCATCTTTAGTTTCGACTTTTTTCACTTCTCCTACACGTGCCTAAGTGAAGTAGCAACCTCATATCACGGGACACCCTGTATAGAAGAAATTGCTTGATGTGACTTAACCGAGCAATAGTTCGAAAATCGTTGCGTCTAGAAGTATTAAATATATTACATGATCGATATCCCGGTGTCGTACGAGTAAAACTAAAAGCATGAAGTATAATTTGATGGTCTAATTTAGATTACATAGTAAAACATGAAGTGAGGCAACTTGAAGAATGACAAGTATTGGAACAAAAGCAAACCAAAAAACATTAACGTCATGGTCTCAATGAACGAGGATTAGAAAATATTTTATGTAGACCAACTAGATCAAAATTACTGTAACCAACCAAACGGCACCAACCACTAGAAACCCAGCAACCGCACCACGACTACTGCGCTAGTCATTCATGGCTAAGAGAAACCTATAAATACTAGATCCGACAGTCCAGTGCCCATTCTGCTCTGATAATGCTACTGCAACGGTTAGCGGAACGTCAGCATCATTAAATTCTACGACAACTCAGCCCGAAGAGATGACTTCACGTATACTAATATTGTTTTAAACGTTAGTAACTGCAATGTTTTCTGCTGTAAGTATTTATTAAGTGATCGGGGATCCCAACATATACCATGACTAATTGCTCTTTCTACTATAACAACTGGGTGTACTCATTCTGTTCTTTCTTTTGTTATTCTGTTATGTTTGCAATGATTTGAACATTCATCTAGAATTGTTTCAATTTCAATTTTCATTTGGCTCTACCTCAAATTAGTATTAGTATAATGCAGATTAATAGTTTCTGATATGTGCAACAGAACTGTCTGACTTATTCTTTGGTTTGCTGTTCATATAGTAGATATAGCCGATTTTAATTAATTACCTTCATTTACCACGCGATTTTTATCCGGTACGAAGGGCTTGGGTAGTTTCAGGGATGTCATATATCAAAAACGTGTTTTTTGTATGTTTTAGGCATTTAAATTCCCGTAAATTCGTTTAGTCGCTGCCAGCATATAAAAATTATTCCATTCGATTGAAATTTCTTATTTTTATTACGAACTTGTTTGTAATACACTTTATTACAACTGCGAACTTCCTACGTTCTCAGTATTACATCAATATTCATACACATGTAGATAGTATACATCAAATATCCTCTCTTATATATAACTCCACACCATACAGTTAGATCATAATCAAATAGATTCAATTTAATGGTTTTAGCCTCGACGATTTGGATAAACGTTGCGAGCAGTTCAGAAAAGATGGTTGTTACTTCGCAAAGCTGCGATGTGCTCTAAAAATCAGTAAGAATACCCCATCAGCTTTAGCAATTCAAGAAAATTCAAGAGTCCTCGCACGATAAGCCTCCATTTGTCAGGCTAATCGTTTGGTACCCATAGTCGAACCAGAAGTTTAACTGGAGGGCGACCATAACATACAACGGGCGCAAAAGGTCACCGAAGAAGTCCTAACAGTTGTTTACAAAGCTTTAAATGATTACCATGTATTCATCGAAGGAACGCTGCTGAAACCCAGTATGGTATTACCGGGTCGGCTATGCCCAACTCTACTGTAACGGTTCTAACTCGTACCGTACCTGCGGCTATGCCCGGAGTTGGATTTCTTTCTGGCGGACATTGTGGAGTCGAAGCCACTAAAAATCTGTTTGCTATTAATAAGTATTTGAGGTTTGGTTTGCTTAACTTTCTTACTTATATTATTTTGACTGAAGGTGTGCTGGGAAGAAACCGTGCGCTCTGACGTTCATCTTTGGTAGGCCGTTACAAGCCACCGTTGCTCAAGTTTGGGCTGGAAAGGAAGAAAATGTAAACGCAGCGCAGATGGAATTATTTAAACGTGCAAAGGTGGGTGAAACGCTTTGAATATTAGTTTTCAATAGGTATTTTGGTGAAGCATCCCTAGGGTTGGCTTTCAGCCAATAATTTTGGTAAAAATAATGGATATATTGGAAAAATAAATAAAAAGTAGCAATGTGTCGTAATAAATAAAAAGTTTTAAAATTGTAATATATATAATATACTGTGCTGGATTTATGATTTTTGAGAATTGAAGAATATCGATGCTAAAGAAATCATGTTCATGTAAATATAATCTTCCTTCACGATATTTGTGATATCTTGTATCAAACCTAGATTGTTTAAAAATTTGAAATTAATTCGCCAATCGCAAAGTGATGTCCAAGTGTCTTACAGAATCTTTCAAAATCTAATTTTTGTATGCTGTTTTTTTTTTGGCGGACAATATACTGCGGAGATGGTAAGAATTCTTTCCCAGTCTTCCTGCTATACTGGTTGCCTGGAAGTAATTTTAACAATTCTTTCTAAGTTCATGGTGTTTAACAGAATTTTTGTGTTGTGTATTGTATATAGAGTACTTCTGAAGTACATAACTTTTACTGGTAAGGTGGGTCTCTGAGATTAACTTTATATCAATGTCTTGATTAATTAAGAAAGTTTTTTAAGTTCCCGAGAGGGATCAAGCCGTTATGGCATTTGTGATATCATAGTAGTTAGAAGGTTCAGAATTGTATCCATTCTCTAGATTAGTTTTACCATAGTGATCTCTATTTGATTCGTTTGTTGTGTGGCTGAGAATTGCCGTCGAGTTTGAATGTTGGGTTGCTCAAATTGAGTATTTTGCCTTGCCCCGTGAGAGAAAGGCAAACTTAGTTGAAACGATTGGGGATAGAGGTTGGTACCTATGCGCTGAGTTTGTTGGGTAAGGTCCTTCCCCCTAAGTGATGGATATTTTAATTTTAACTTTCATAGTCACACACATTGCATTTGAATTGTTTCTTTCCTGTATGAGTGCTCATATGCCTTCACATGTTAATTCTGATGTGCACTTTCACAGTCACATATATTGCAGTTTGTAACGAAGTTTCCGGGGAGCAACTGTTTCCGCGTTTGGTAGTCAAATGTTAGGTCGCTTTAGTTCCCGAAAGAGGCGTCTGCAGCAGTGTTAGTGGAGTTCCAAGTTGTTTTCCCCCACGCACTCATTATCGCGTTCAATCACCCTCTGGAAGAGCCGCTTAGAGAAAGGGAAACCGGTATAAATCCGGAGTCCCAGCACAAATTCATTAACTTGGAGTCCGAGACTTCAGCGAGGAACTCAGCCCGAAACTTGAAATACTAGTCTACCAGAGAAGGAAGCACGCCCAAGTTAAACCGCCGAAATATTCTCAGTCCGTTGGAGAATTCCATAAAATCCGCGTACCTGTACGGTGTAGCATTTATTCATTTTGTGGAACACTTCCCTGTTGGGGTTAACTTGAGTGATGTCAAGCAGGTTATGCCAGTTAGTATCAATTATGTTAACATACCATACCAGTGAAATAAGAGATTGAAGGTTTTATAAGCTGGTCGGGCCAGGTTAATCTTTGATGAACATTATTGGAGTTCCAGAACTAATTTAAAAAAACGTTCTAGTCGGTAGAGGCCAGATAGTACGTATTTTTAAAATTAGGTGTTATTATAATTTCAAGTATTCACCGTACGGTAACATTTCATTAAAATATTATAGAATACACTTAAATTAATTTGTCGTCAAGATTACGAAGCCAAGCACGTTTTCCCGGCACATCTGGATCGCAGCGAACCGCTAATGACTTCCGTTCATAGAACCAACGAACGCAAGAAAACCCTAAACAACTTCACAGGCGAATTAAAACTAAACCGTAACCCGAAACGACTCCGATTAGTGGTTTCGTGGGTAAATTTGGTTTAGCGCATTTAAAATTAACTACCAGGTGGCAAGCATTTTATTTGTTTATTTAAATTTACAGAGTACAACTGCCGCCTGCCGCAGGTAACCTCCTGAAAACACCGGTGCAGTGCTATCTAGCCGACCTACGACCCAGTACGGGGGGGGGTACCTACCAAGGTCCGTTGAGTAGGTATATATTATACTAATATTTAAAGGTTGCCTACTACCACATCTTGCAATGGTGACAAATTCTTTCCCCTCTCTGAAGCCCTAGTCCTCACTTGTGGCGTCATTTGTGTAAGAACTTCCCGCCACTTGCGCTGTTTATCTGTGCTTAAGGTGTGTTGATCTGTGCCTAGCTGTGTTGTGCAAGTTTAATATAATTAACTATATTTAAAGACATTTATTAAAACATTAAACGTTAAACCTGAAGTGTTTTATAAAGGTTCATCAAGGTGAGATATTGTTTTAATTGTATTGTAATTCTCATTCGTGTTCCCATGGATGGCGCATTCTAAACCAAACCGTTTTAATTTCGACATTATGAAAAATGCTTATTTGGTAATTATACATAACTGCTTTTGTTTGCCTTTATACATGTACAAAATTATCCAGGTATGCACAGGATAGGTCGAAAGCATGGACAAACGGTTTTAGCGCAAATTTTTTTTTAAATGTCGTTTCTAATACTTTAATTCAAATTATAGTCCACTTTTGTCGAAGTCAATTTTTTTCGAGAAAGCTGTAAAAGAAATAATGCTTATTTGGTTAATATTTAATTAAATTAACCTAATGAGGGACCTATCCAACAGTCTACCCATTTTCATTTCATTTATTATTTTCGTTTAACACCTAATGAAGATGCCAATGAGTTGTGCTGTAGCTACTTGCAAAATGCACCATGGAAAGGCAAAAGCAAGTAATCTGAATGTTACATACTTTACATTCCCTAAAGATGCAAATATTTGCAAAGAATGGGTAGCAAAATGTCGAAGAGGAGATAATGTTAATACATCATGCTCTAGGATTTGTTCGTAGCATTTTAGAGACGAGGACTATGAAAGAGATTTGAAATCTGAATTATTAAACTTACCACAAAAAAGATTTGAAGAACGGCGCAGTGCCATCATTAAATTTGCTTGCCACACTAATTACTTCTCAGAAAATCGAGGATAGAGCCAACAGACGTAATAACAAATTGATGAAGCAAGATTCTTCCTCGTACATAGCTTCAATAATAAACAATGAAGGAATACAATCAACATCATCATCGTTAATGAAGCTGTCAATTCTTGAAGACATTGAAAAGCCGGCAGAAGTAAACATCACAAATGAAATAACGAAACTGAATCTATTAGTCAAATCGTTAACGATAGAAAATGACTCTTTAAAAAGAAAATTATGTGACAACGACACAGATTTAAAAATATGGAAAAATAAATGTGTCTCGTTTAGAAAATGCTGCAGAGATATAGAAAACAACCAACCCCGAAAAAAATCGCAGAAAATAAAGTAGCCGATTTAAAAGCTATTTTTGGAAAGATTTTCGCAGAAAAGCAATTAGAATCTGTATTAAAGAAGGGTCGAAGAGTGCATTGGACAGAAAAAGAAATTGCTTTAGCATTCACAATTATATATTTTAGCAAGAGATGTTACTTATATTTGCGCCGACACTTAAATTATCCTTTGCCAGGAATATCGACGTTACAAAAATGGGCTTCCAAAATCGACATGCGGCAAGGAGTGTTAGAATCCGTTTTAAAGTTGTTAGAAATTGCTGGAAAAAATATGACCGAGCAAGAAAGAGTTGTTGTTCTTCAGTTCGATGAAATGACAGTGTCTGAAATGTATGAGTACGATCAGAAGATGGATCGAGTTGTTGAACCACATTCACAAATGCAGATCACGAATACAAGATGCCTCTTCAGCAGTTGGAAACAACCAGCTTTTGTGGATTTTGACACAAAAATCACACCTGGTTTACTTCACACAGTGATTAATAAATTATATAATATCGGTTTCAAAGTAGGTAGTTGCTTGTGCTCATGATTCCGGATCATCAAATATTGGGTTGCTTCACGATCTAGGTGTGACTTACGACAGAAATAGCATAACCCATCAACATACAAGCGAAAATATTTATTTTTTTTCCCGGTGCATCTCATTTGTTCCAAACTAATTATGAATTGGTTGCTTGATTCAGAATTCACCTTAAATGGCACTGTTATTAATAAATTATCACTACAACAACTAGTTACTGTACCTGATACCGAAATAAGTAGCTGCTATAAATTAACAAATGAGCACTTGACGTGCGGAAATTCAAGAAGGCAGAATGTAGCTTTAGCAGCACAGTTGCTTTCTCATAATACAGCCACTGCACTGAAACATTATTTTAAAACCGATCCTTCAGCCATGGCAACAGCAGATTTCATTGAAACCGTAAATTCATGGTTTGATGTCATGAATTCATATATACCAAAAAATAGTAGTTTTTCTAAAGCAGGGTATGGGATAAATTCTTGCGAACAAAATAAAATATGAGTCACTATGTATGAAACAATTTTTAATTAAAATTGTTAAAATAAAAGAACTTTACAAATATTTCAAAAAGGCATATTAATGTCCATAACTTCAATTAAAAAATTGTATTCTGATATGAAAGCAAGATATTCTGTTGAATATATATTAACTCATCGAGTTAATCAAGATAGTTTAGAAAATCTGTTTTCTCAGTTACGTCTTCGTGGTGGTTTGAATGATCATCCAACACCACTGAATGTACTTAGTCGCTTGTGGATGATCATATTGGGGAAACCTGCCCAAATGCAAGGTAACCTTAATACAACAGACCAGGCAGACGATAATTATATTGTTGGAAAAGTATTACTGGAAACCGATATAAAATGCCATGACCATGCAAATTCGAGTACATCTTCTTTAACCGATGTGTCTATACAATTTAAGGATGAATCAATTTCCTCAAAGAATTCTTTCAAACTCCAAGCAGAAAATGATGGACTAAAATATGTAGCAGGTTGGATAGCCTACAAATTAAAAGCGACTCACCCAGAACTAGGTGAATTTACGTACAAACTACGTGATAAACACAGTTATGGTTCACCATCGTGGGTAAAACATTTATCACTTGGTGGTCTAATGAAACCAGCTGATAATTTTATGACAAACGTATAATACGACATTTGAGCAACTCATCGGTGAAGGGGTGAGTAATGTAAAAAAAAATTAACAAGAAACTGCTAAACAAATTTATGGAGCAATATCCAAATGCAGACATTACAGTAGTAAAGCTATTTATTAGACAAAGAGTGTTTATGAGAATAAATTATTTAAATTATAAATACACTGAACAAAAACAAGTGCAAACATCTAAAAAGAAGAGTGTGCGACATCAAGGATAAACTAATGAAAAAAATGGTTAAAGTAATGACATAAAAATGAAATGAATTGGTGTAGGTAACTAACATGAAATATTTTGTTCAAATAAAATATTTTCACAATGTTTGTAATTTATATTATATTGTAAAAATGTATTATTGCATGAAATAACAATTAACAATAACAAACTGCTTCTAAAACATACCAGCATTTTAAAATATATAAAGTAGCGTGAGATTATTTTTGAGTTCTGTCTACAGTCAAACATTTACTCGGTCGCTTTACACGAATGACATCACAGCTACCATCCTTTCCCCTGACGCCGCTGAAACGGTTGCTTGCTTAGTAGGCAACCTTACGCAGTGTATACTCATACACCTTCATAATCACATATATGGCACCTGAATGGCTTTTCTCCTGTATGACTGCTCATATGCAATCGCAAGGTCTTCTTGTGTGCACTTCTGTAGTCACATATATTGCATTTGAATGGTTTTTCTCCTGTGTGAGTTCTCATATGACTTTGCAAGTGATATTTATTTGCACTTTCAAAGTCACATATATTGCATTTGAATAGTTTTTCTCCTGTATGAGTGCGCATATGGGTTCGGATGTGATTCTTCTGTGCACTTTCAAAGTCACATATATTGCACTTGAAGGGTTTTTCTCCTGTATGAGTTCTAATATGTTTCTGTAAATTAGTCTTTTGCGCACTTATATAGTCACATATATTGCATTTGAATGGTTTTCACCTGTGTGAGTGCGCATATGTCTTCGGATGTGATTCTTCTGTGCACTTTCATAGTCACATATATTGCATTTGAATGGTTTTTCTCCTATGTGAGTGCTCATATGATTCTGCAAACTCTTCTTGTGTGCACTTTCAAAGTCACATATATTGCATTTGAACGGTTTTTCTCCTGTGTGAGTGCGCATATGTCTTCGGATGTGATTCTTCTGTGCACTTTCATAGTCACATATATTGCATTTGAATGGTTTTTTCTCCTGTGTGGTGCTCATATGACTTGCAAACTCTTCTGTGTGGCACTTTAAAAGTCACATATGAATTGCATTTGAACGGTTTTTGTCTCCTGTTGTGAGTGCTCATGATGATTTGCAAACTCTTCCTTGTGGTGCACTTTCAAAGTCACATTTATTGCATTTGAACGGTTTTTCTCCTGTGTGAGTGCTCATATGACTTTGCAAACTGTTCTTGTATGCACTTTCAAAGTCACATCTATTACACTTGAAGGGTTTTTCACCTGTGTGAGTGCGCATATGTCTTCGGATGTGATTCTTCTGTGCACTTTCATAGTCACATATATTGCATTTGAATGGTTTTTCTCCTGTGTGAGTGCGCATATGTCTTCGGATGTGATTCTTCTGTGCACTTTCATAGTCACATATATTGCATTTGAATGGTTTTTCTCCTGTGTGAGTGCTCATATGATCTTGCAAACTCTTCTTGTGTGCACTTTCAAAGTCACATATATTGCATTTGAACGGTTTTTCTCCTGTGTGAGTGCTCATATGATTTTGCAAACTCTTCTTGTGTGCACTTTCAAAGTCACATATATTGCATTTGAACGGTTTTTCTCCTGTGTGAGTGCTCATATGACTTTGCAAACTGTTCTTGTATGCACTTTCAAAGTCACATCTATTACACTTGAAGGGTTTTTCTCCTGTATGAGTTCTCATATGACTTTGCAAGTGATATTTATTTGCACTTTCAAAGTCACATATATTGCATTTGAATGGTTTTTCTCCTGTATGAGTGCGCATATGGGTTCGGATGTGATTCTTCTGTGCACCTTCATAATCACATATATTGCACTTGAAGGGTTTCTCTCCTGTATGAATCCTCATATGTATTTGCAAACTACTCTTGCGTGCACCTTCATAATCACATATACTCTTTGCAATTGAAGAGGTTTTTCTCTCTGTATGAGTTCTCATGGTGCAATCGCCCAGCCTATCTTATGGTGCACTTTCATAGTCACATATATCGCATTGAATGGCTTTTCTCCTGTATGAGAAATAAAAAATTCTCATATGCAATCCGCAAGCTCTTCCTTTGTGTGCACTTCTGTTAGTCACATACTATTGCATTTTGATATGTTTTTCCCCTGTGTGAGTTCTCATCATGACTTTGAAGCGCAATTATTTATGTTGCACTTATATAGTCACATATATTGCATTTGAATGGTTTTTCTCCTGTATGAGTGCGCATATGGGTTCGGATGTGATTCTTCTGTGCACTTGTAAAGTCACATATATTGCACTTGAAGGGTTTTTCTCCTGTATGAGTTCTAATATGTTTTTGTAAATTAGTCTTTTGCGCACTTATATAGTCACATATATTGCATTTGAATGGTTTTTCTCCTGTATGAGTGCGCATATGGGTTCGGATGTGATTCTTCTGTGCACTTGTAAAGTCACATATATTGCACTTGAAGGGTTTTTCTCCTGTATGAGTTCTAATATGTTTTTGTAAATTAGTCTTTTGCGCACTTTCAAAGTCACATCTATTACACTTGAAGGGTTTTTCTCCTGTATGAGTTCTCATATGTTGTTGCAAATGAGCCTTTTTTGCACTTTCGTAGTCACATATGTAGCATTTGAAGGGTTTCTCTCCTGTATGGATTCTCATATGCAATCGTAAGTTATTCTTGTTTGCACTTTCGTAGTCACATACATCGCATTTATATAACTTTTCTTCAGTATGAATTTTGACACTTCGTTGCACGATGCACCTTAATGGATGGTCTATTATTACACGATCTTCATTGTTACTACAGATTTCAGTTTTTATATCTAATTCTTCATGTAATGATTCCAGTTTAGTCGACCAATCCTTATTATATTTAACATCATGTTTTAAATCACAAGCTTCTGAAGGCAATTCCGATATCTGCAGCTCTTCTTGTTTTACTGTAACATATGTGCATGTTTATATGTGCGTTACTAAATATTACATAAGTATTTAAACTAGTACAAAATCATTTTAAAAAGACGATTATATTAATCGAATTTTAAATAACAATCAAGAAATCATATTGCTATTTAAGAAAGGAAAAAAGGAACTCACATAGAATTACGGACCAATCAGCTTATCCCCATGTACATGTAAATTGTTCACGACCATACTCAATAATAAGTTTAAAATTAAGTTGGATTATAACTATAAATTTACCGTTCGTTTCCAATTCACTCTGAGATAATTCTTCGTTGATTTTGGTTTGATGCCAGACATCGCATGTAGATTCTGAAAGGTTTGATCGCGAAATCACACTGCTAACATCGGGTTTAACATCTTCATTCATTTCAGGTAAGCTATCCATGTCGATATACACAGGTTCTGCTGTGAAAACAATTCAGAAGGACTAAAATGTAAATGAATAAATATGAGAATATATCTCACCCTTATGGTAGAAAAGAGTAATAGTAAAAAGTATTATTAGTGTTAATCAAATACTTTTTTGACAAAGCTTTATTATCTAGAACAATTCGGAGGTCTGTCAAAATATTCCTTCAGGTTGAGTAACTTAAGAAGTGATAATGTCATTTGAACTACTTTCCATCCTTATACAAGATGAATCAAAGAATTGTGTACAGTGTACAGGTTAAAACAGTTCACAAATCAAATAAAGAGAAATTTAAATTTTTGTAGCTTCAATCTTATCTCAATTTACTAAATACGTAAGAATAAGAATAGAGTTGCCTTTCGTTGAAGTATTTGTTATACAGGATGACCATCAACATTTGGATGGTTATAAGTTATAAGTCCTGCAGTCCATTCTTCCGGTATTAATGGTATTATCTCTTCTTTCCATATCTTGTTTAGTAAATATTGAAGCATTTTAACAATTATTTCCGCTCTCGCCTTGACTAACTCCCCAATGATATTGTCGGTAATCGCAGCATTATTATTTTTCAGTTTTTTTATGGCATTCTCTATTTCTGTTGTTGAAATTACTCCATTATTCAGATTCAGCCCATCAAATTTCACATCATCATCGTCGATAACTTTAATATCGTCACCGTTCTCGTCTTATTTTGTATACATTTTCTTAAAATATTCTATCCAACTACCGACTATCCGCTTCTCTGCTTTAAGTGCCTTACTATCCTCCTCTTTTACGTGCATTGTTGACAGATCTGCTTTTCCTGCCGTTTTTCGTAGTATATAATATAATGCCTTCATATCATTCAATCTTACAGTCTCTTTTCCGCTTTCTTAAGCAATTCTTCTCGTTGTTGTCTTCGGTATTTCCCTGCACTCTCTTTTATTTGTTTGCCTTTAATCCGGCACAGTTGATCTAGTTATTCTGTTTACCTCTTTCATCGATTAAGCCAGACGTATTGTTTGTCATCCATAGCTGGCATGTATGTGAGTAGTTAAGGTGGCACTTGGCAGTTGCAAGAAAGAGTAGTAGACACAAAGAGCACAGAGGGTCGGCGCTCACACACAACAGAGCCATGATACTAACACTAGTCTTAGTATCATGCAACAGAGCAGACCGTCACTGTTGAAAGTTCACAAATAAAGCAGTGTAAAACAATAAGAATTTCATTCATGTCTGGCAAACACAGAGTGACAAACATAACAATAGTTTTCTATTTCTCTTTCTTGATCCTATTATTTTTTCTGCTGTAGTGCTGTCTTCTTCATACTTTTTTTGTATTATTCCCACATTTGTTCTATGTTTAGTTCATCCAAATTTTTACCTTCGTCTGGTCTTTGCTTCAACCGTATTTTTTTTTGTTTATAGCCAACTTCATATTTACAATCCACTAAGAGTAATAAGGAAATTTGCTGATTGTGATACATAGGAAGGAAGAAATCATCCAATGGCGATGCTTCCGCTCTGCTTTTTGGGATCACCTCCATTGTCTTAATCTGATTCGAGCAGATCCTTAGGCCAATTTCTTTTTAATCATCTGGTATCTTGTGGCTCTTCTGAGAGTTATTAGATGCTGGCGGTGTTCTCATGTCTTGGTAGCTTTTTGTGATATTTTTTGGTTAAATTACGTATTTCTTCCGTTAAGAAATGGACACGTAGGTCCGCATGGAGAGTCTAATTAATTATATACCAAGGGGCGTCGGCCATAATCCTCAACATTTTGAACTATAAACTTTGTAGTATTTTTGTGTTCGATGGTTGCCAACAGTTGAATACCATACGTCCAAATAGGTTTAATTATAGTTTTGTAAAGTAATACTGTATTTTATAATGAGGGTTGTGAATGTCTTCCAAGGAAACAGTATAATTGCTTCCTTTTTTCTTTGCTTGGATGTGAGCTCTCCATGTTAATCATTGGTCCAGATGAAGACCCTGGTATTTCACATTT
>JABXWE010014418.1:0-20578 GCA_014611495.1 Limonius californicus
AGGCGCGCATCCCGTATTGTTGCTGAGTCGCTGGTGGATGCGACAATTTCAGGATTTAGTTTAGGCGCTGCGAGAAAGGGGCAATTGGTGATGGGCGGATACTTGGTGATTAACATGTCGCGTTGGTCCTCACGAAGGCCCTGTTGTAGAAGGTTCTGCCATACTTTGGCAACGTCTTCCTGGATTGCCTCGCCAACCAAATTATTTGGTAATGGACTTCTGCCGAGGGCGCTTAAGATCGTATCCTTGAGTTTTGGTGCACTCTCGGGAGGAGGGTCGTGAGAAGGAGATGTATTTGCTCTCGTGGGAGACGTTTTAGTGCCCCTGTCGTTTTCGAGAAGCACTACGTCAATCGGGGAACGACCTGTATATGAACAAAACAACATTGTTGTAATATGATACGTAGCGATTGCTTTCGCATGTGCCGCGCCGCGCCGGTGAGATTATTTGTACCGGGTTTTCCCCGCGAACAGCACGTACCGCTCCAAGGGCAGCGGCAATGCAGCGCATACGCAAGGCGTGTGTGTGTGTGTGTGTGTGTGTGTGAAGGTATGTGGTTTTGTTAATTTAGCAAAACCGATCAACCAGGTGTTTTTTGGTTGCCATAGGTTAGCGCAGCTACGGGAAACATCACGTGTGTCCCACAATGCAGATCTCGTCTGAATTGATAGTACAATACTGTACCGCTGCATGTTGAGCTCAGGTTTATTAGTTTTCACAGTTTAGAGCAGCTACGGGAAACATCACGTGTTTCCCACAATTCAGAACTCGCCTGAATTGGTAGTACAATACTGTACAGCTGCTGAAGAAGTGTTGCGATGATTATAGGATAGAACTTACGTTGATCAGAGTCTGGATCGGTGTATGATGGCTCCATTAGTGATCTAGAATCACTGCTGGCTTCGTTGCTGGTAGAAAGAGCGTAGTTGGGTCGCCGATTGTGTCGCTCAAAAAATCGAAACTTGGCTTCCAGTTTTCGCAATTTTCTTCGTAAGGAGCTATCTTCCGGCGTATCTGAAGCCCTAGAGGGGCTTCGCCGTTTAGAGGCTCGAGGCATGAGGTAATCACAGTTACAAGGGGGAAACAAAAAACACGACACTATCGCGTAACGTCCACACGGTCCGACACAAAGAAGAGTAATGGTATCCTGGAAGGAGAAGCGATGTGAGGCGGTTGGGGGGAGTGGGTTTTTTTCCTTTAAAAATTGTGCATGGTCTGGCAACAAGTAGGGGTACTACATTGTGTGATCTTCGAGAAAGAGGCGCGAATATAATCCCTAGATATTTAACCTTCTGGCTAACTTGAATTCTTTCGACCAATGTTATGCGTTAATTGTTAGCGATTATAGCAAAACTTTTTCTAGTTTTCCCCTCTTCTCAGACTTCACTACGTATATTCCTAAATATATAATGTATTGGTTACACTTTAATCATTTTTTCTGACCAACAATTAATTGTTGCGCTACAAATAACATTTATATCCACCTTGCCTCTCCAGGCTGATACAAACTGTAAGTAAATATTACTGCAATATTAACTAGTAAAATTGAAACCTGACTTTTATTATCTGCACAGCAATAAAAGGAGACACTTTTGTATTAAATTAATGTATAAAATAGAATTTTAATCTTCTTGCTATTAAAAATTGTGTCTACTTTGTGCGTAAAATGTTTTACAGGTGTTAACCCACAATGTACGCAAATACTTTTTCGAAATCTAGGATGTTGTGAACGTCCCATTATCAATTTAATACCATATGGCATCGATCATATTTATAGGAAGAGCTGGAAACAGTCTATCTTGCAACATGAAATAAATGAAAATTGCCCTACGACAACGATTATATCAATGATTTGTTAATCAATTTACTTTGATTGACAAGCAACAAAAATGTTCAAGTAACATAAATAATATGTTCACGTCATCGATATTTGTGATATCATTTCTCTCATTTACATTGCCATAACAAATGTTTACACAACTGAATTTGTACCTCGGCGATTTGTGTGTAACATATTTCAAATTACATCATAAATATTTATGTAGTGTTTGATTTGCTGCCCACAGCAAAGCCCAGTAAATCAATTGCCACATTTCCAAATGGCAAACTAACTATTGTCCAAATATATTTGATAGTTTCTACAATTCTCTAAAGTGAAACATAATTTATTATAACTACTTTGTATTGAAAATGATATCAGTTATGAAAATAAAACTAAGGATCTTATTATGGTCAAAAAGTAGAACTTTATACAGAGTGTTCTTAAAGCATGCGGCCGAATTTCAAAACTGCAACAGGCCTCTGCTTGTAGTATTAATGATTGTCGTCTAGAATACGCTACTGGAGCGCGTTCTCAGCATCAACCACTTGTCCATACAATTTTTCATGGGACCCCATAATTATAAATCGAGTGGAGTTAAGTTGAGTGACCTGGGAGGCCGTGTAATAGGCTCATCTGCATT
Organism: Limonius californicus; assembly: GCA_014611495.1. Taxonomy (NCBI): domain Eukaryota; kingdom Metazoa; phylum Arthropoda; class Insecta; order Coleoptera; family Elateridae; genus Limonius; species Limonius californicus. The sequence goes on from JABXWE010014418.1 coordinate 2,463, forward strand.
TTTAAACATTAGGTAGAGACTCCTAACTGAATCACCCATGTACCTCCGTATCAAAGCATTTTCGGACATGTGTTCGTAGGAATTTCTTTACCTAGGGGTTTCCTCAACACACTGTAAATATTTGACCTGATGTGCTGAGAACACTTTGCATTTAAACTATCAGGATTATGTTTTGTACGCGTGATATCTAAAACGTTATCATTATTGAGGTTCTGGTAAACCACGTCCAATGTTGTCGACGCTTTTCAAAATCCGTAGACAACAGGTGTTAAATAACATACTCTATTTTATGGATTCAGATACAATACCTCTTCAGCAACCCTTCTTACACAAACATATACATTGGCAAATCAGTTACAAAAGCAACGTTAGACGTATTACCTGTTTAACAAGAGAAACATCTTAATGTGATATTAGGACCTGCATTACTTCGCTGTTGAATATCCTGTCCAGTGTCTTCCGTAAGGCCTGCTCTTTGAATTTTTTTATAGACGATGGTGCTGGTAAACAATACGATGTAAGTGCTGACTGGCAATTTCATGGCGGACTGCTCTTGGAACTGAGCGAAACAAGAACAATAGGAGTACTGCCAAACCGCACTGTGAGCACTATTTTAACCTAAAATTACACACTTGAGATCCTTGTTCAAAGCTAAACCTTGCAATTTGATTGTCTTGTCTAATCAGAAAAACGATTACGACCTTTCAATCCTGCAAAAATCTTATATTACGTTAGGATTACCTTAACAAAAACAAGGAGCACAAGCAACGAAAGTAATTAAATGCACTTGAATCGTTAATAGACTCGGGGAATGTAGGTAGTGATAAACAGCAAGCTCGAGGACCAAACGGAATGTACTAAACGGCTATATCAAGGGCACGTGCCCTTCAATCATTTTCCCTCACGCTTTACTAGCAGTATTGAATTCTTCTTCTCATGCTTAAAAGAGCTCCGTTTATGAATGCATTTACTCATGTAGTTCTCTTTCTTGCAGGTGGAATTCAAAGGTTTGAGTGGGCCAATAGAATTCAAAGAAGGTCGACGCATTCAGTTTAAACTTGATCTGCTCAAGTTGAAGCAGCATGCATTGGTCAAGGTCGGTGAGTGGAACCCAGGGGCAGGGGTCAACATCACCGACCATGCCGCCTTCTTTGACCCAGGAACGATGAATGTCACCCTTGTTGTTACCACCATTCTTGTAAGTAGTAATTTGCAACAAAGATCTGTGGCATGACCCCATCCTTGAACTTGCCGCCTATCATTAAGAAATATATCAAAAAGCCTGATGAACCCTGAAATTATTTATAGAAGCTTTTATAAACAGATTTGAATAACCAAAACGCATTTTTAGTATTAATATTTAGCATGTGCATGTTCCTTCTGTTTATATTATTTTATTTAGGAGACGCCATACGTCATGATGCACCACGAAAAAAATTACAGTGGCAATAACCGCTTTTATGGGTTTTGTATCGACGTTTTGGACGCAGTTTCAAAAGAAGTGGGTTTCGTCTATCTCGTCGAATTGGTTCCTGACAGAAAATACGGAGCCCAAAACCCTAAAACAGGAGAGTGGAATGGCATGGTTTCCCAATTAATGCAGCATGTACGATTTCAAACATATTTTGTTCTAAGTTATTGAAAGCATTACATTTCCCCTTGCTTGTGCTTCGATCGGTTTGATTTAAATCAATGTTGCACCCTCGTATTGGTCGCACAGCCCCTTAGGAAAGCTTTTATTGTCCCGCTAGGAACAACCCTACGTTATGCTGAAACCCCAATCCAACCTTTCGGGCAACTCCCGCTACGAGGGCTTCTGCATAGACCTGTTGAGAGAAATTGCCTCCATGGTGGGATTCGATTACCGCATCGAACTGGTCCCTGATGGCAAATACGGCGTCATCGACTTGGATACTGGGGAGTGGAACGGAATTGTGCGACAACTCATGGATAAAGTAAGCTCTTGCATTTCCTTTATTTCTTCCCTCTTGCTGCTAATTGAATCTAGGGATTAGATCGAAGTAACGTTATTGGAGATAAATATAAGTACCTAGTTGATTGTGTTAGCGGGACACTACTGAATTAAATATAGTTATTAAACTTTAATAGTGAATAATGCTACTCCTACAAATGCGGGGATATTTATTAATTGCTTTACCAGGTTTTGATATGAGGAATAGGAAAAAAATGGGTATAATATGTCAAGCTTATTATTTACATATACAGTATATATTCAAAAAATATCTGTTTCTACCTATTAATTATTACAAATAAAAATTTATATTAGTTAGTTGTCGAAATTCAAGCATATTTCAAATTATTATTACCATTTCCAACAACAAAAATTGATAGGCCGCAGTACAGTTTAGTGGTAAAGGTGCTGTCCATACGCGGAAGGTGAAGCATTCAAATTTCTATATATTGTATTTCGTACCATACAATAATTCTATTTAGTGATATTCACACATACTATAAATTAATTCTACTGTATCAAACAATAAAATTAATGTGCCCCAGTAGTTCGACGATAATTAATTAATACGAGGAAGGTGAAGTATACAAATCCTAATAAATTCCAATTTTAACACTTTATTTTAATATAAAAAATTTCTTTTCGCGGTTTTCAAACATGATTTTAGCAAGCATTATCGTTTCCCAAAATAAAATTACTTTATCGAAATAGTTCAATCGTAAAGGTGCTGCCCATTAGCGGAAGGTGAGGATTTCAAACCCCAGTGAATCCTGTTTCATCTATTGTATATCGTATTAGAAAGTAATTCTATTTAGTGATATTCAAACATACTTTAAATTAATTCGACTGTATCAAAAAATAAAATTAGTGTGCCCCAGTAGTACGCCGGTAATTAATACGCGGAAGGTGAAGTATACAAATCGTAGTAAATTCCAATTTGAACACTTGATTTAATATAAAAAATTTTTTTTCGCGGTTTTCAAACATGATTTTCGCAAGTATTATTGCTACCCAAAGTAAAATTAGTTTGTCGCAATAGTTCAATCGTAAAGGTGCTGCCCATTAGCGGAAGGTGAGGGTTTCAAACCCCAATGAATTATGATTTTATCTGTTGTATTTCGTATCAGAAAGTAATTCTATTTAGTGATATTCAAACATACTTAATATTAAATTAATTCGACTGTTTCAAAAAATAAAATTAGTGTGCTCCAGTAATTCGACGGTAATTAATACGCGGAAGGTGAAGTGTACAAATCCTAGTAAATTCCAATTTTAACACTTCATTTAATATAAAAAATTTATTTTCGCGGTTTTCAAACATGATTTTAGCAAGTATTATTGTTTCCCAAAATAAAATTACTTTGTCGCAATAGTTCAATCGTAACGGTGCTGCCCATTAGCGGAAGGTGAGGGATCCAAACCCCAGTGAATTCTGTATGTCGTATTAGAAAGTAATTGTATTTAGTGATATTCAAACATGCTTATTATTAAATTATAATTGTACTGTTTCATAAAAATAAAATTAGTGTGCCCCAGTAGTTCGATGGTAATTAATACGCTGAAGGTGAAGTATACAAATCTTAGCAAAGTCCAATTTTAACACTTCATTTAATATAAAAAATTTCGTTTCGCGGTTTTCAAACATGATTTTAGCAAGTATTATTAAGTATTATTGTTTCGCAAAGTAAAATTAGTTTGCCACAATAGTTCAATCGTAAAGGTGCTGCCCATTAACAGAAGGTGGGGTTTTCAAACCCCAGTGAATTCTGATTTTACCTATTCTATTTCGTATCAGAAGGTAATTCTATTTAGTGATATTCAACATACCTTAAATTAATTCGCCTGTATCAAAAAAATTAGTGTGCCCCAGTAGTTGGACGGTAATTAATACGCCGAAGGTGAAGTATACAAATCCTAGTAAATTCCAATTTCAACACTTCATTTAATATAAAAAATATCTTTTCGCGGTTTTCAAACATGATTTTAGCAAGTATTATTGTTTCCCAAAATTAAATAATATAGTTTGCCGCAATAGTACAATCGTAAAGGTGCTGCCCATCAGCGGAAGGTGAGGGTTTCAAAACTCAGTGAATTCCGATTTTATCTTTTTCATTTAATATGGGAAGATAATTGCATCTAGTAATATTCAAAAATACCTTAAATTATTTATTACTGCTGTTTCCCAAAATATAAATAGTTTGCCGCGTTAACCCAGAAGTAATGGTTTTATTTAAACGCGGAAGGTGATGCATTCAAACCCCAGTAAATTCTGATTTTACCATTTCAATTAATTTAAGGAAATGCAATTCTTGGTATTAAAATATGTTTGAAATTATTACCGCGGCAGTTCGATGGCAAATATTCTGTTTATATGCGGTAGGTGAAGGAATTGAAATCCCAGTAAATAATAACGTTTCCAAAACAGAGAGGTGAGGTATTGAAATTCGAGTAAATTCTGATTTTGTCATTTCGTTTAATATGAATATCGTGGAATTGAAACATATTTTAAATGACTACTCCTATTTTGCGAAATAATATTATTAGTCCGCTGAGGTAGATAGACAGAAAAGATAAGTTTGTACACGGCAGGTGAGGCTTTCAAATTATGATATTACCATTTTACTTAATATAATTGCGTTTAATAATTTTCAAACAAGCTTTACTTCGGTAGTAAAGATGAAGGTATTAAAATCTCATTCTGATTGAATCTATTTCATTTAGTCAGAAGATTTCGTGGTCCTCAAACATATATTAAATCAACAATACTTGTTTTCTAAAATAAAATTCGTTTGCGTAGTAGTTTAATGGTAAAAATTCTGCCCATATGCGTAAGGTGAGATATTGAAATCCCAAAAAATTCTGTTTTTATCCAAGATAAAGGTGCTGCCTGTATGTGGAAGGACAGGTATTCAAATACCACAGAATTCTAATTCTATCTAGTTTATTTAAAGCCAAGTAATAATTACACTTCGTGGTTTTCACACATGTATTAAAGTATTACTGCTGTTTCTTAAAATAAGATAAGTTTTGCGTGGTAGATTGATTGTAAAAATTCTGTTTATACTCGGAAGGTAAGGCATTTCAATTCCAATAAATTGTTTATAAATAAATATTTATTAATTTTATTTAATGCCAGGTATTGCATGTCTGAATTTTCAAACATTTATTTAATTATTACTGCTGATTTCCAAAATAAATATGAACTTAGTCTAATAGTTTAGCGGTGAAGGTGCTGACGATACGCGGAAGGTGAGATATTCAAATTCCAGTGAATTCTAATTCTATCCATTGTATTTAAGGCCAGATGACAATATACATTTTGTGATTTTACACATGCATAAAATTATTACTGCTGTTTGCTAAAATAAAAATAGTTTTACGTGATAGTTTGATGATGAAGATTATTTTCATACGCAGAAGGTGAGATATTTAAATCCTACTAAATTTTCTATAATTATAAATTTATTAATTTTATTAGATGCCCGGTGTGACATTTCTTATTTTTCAAATATGTATTTAATTATTACTGCTGTTTCCCAAAATAATATTAGCACACTGTAGCAGTTTAGTAGTAAAGGCGCTGCCTATATGTGGAAGGTGAGATATTCAAATTACAGTGAATTCTAATTCGATAAATTTTATTTAAAGTCAGATGATAATTACAGTTCGTGATTTTTACACATGCATTAAGTTATTACTGCTGTTACCTACAATACAATTCGTTTATCTTGGTAGGTTGATAGTAAAGATTCTGTTTATACGCGGAAGATGAGGCATTTAAATCTCAAAAAATTTTGATTTTCCATTTTCCATGTTGTTTAATTTCAGAAGACTATAACGTTTCGTAAGTTTCATATGTGTGGTAAATAAATCCTGCTGTTTTCTAAAATAATATTATTTTACGTACTAGTTTAGTAGCAAAACTGCTGCTCATATGCGGAAGGTGAGGTATCAAATTTCAGTGAATTTTAATTCTATCCATTTTATTGTTTTAATTGTTACATTTCTTGGTTTTCATATACGTATTAAATTATTACTGCTATTTCCCTAAATGATATTAGATTACTGTTGTAGTATAGTGATAGAGATACTGCCTATATACACGGAAGGTTAGGTGTTTAAATCTTAGTTTATTCTGAATTTATCCATTTCATACTATATAACAATATTATTGCGTTTCGTAGTTACCAAGCAGGTAGTAAATTACTATTGTTGTTTCTACAAATAAGTTTAATTTGCCGTAGCATTTCAGTAGTGCAGGTGCTGCCCATATGCGGAAGGTGAGGTATTAAACCCTAGTGAATTCTGAGTTTATTGATTTTATTTAATATTAGATGATAATTGCATTTCGTAATACACCAGCCTGTTTGAAATTGCTTTGCGGTTTTCCAAAATAATATTAATTCGTCATGACGCTTCAGTAGTAATGGTGTTTCTCAAACTCGGAAGGTGAAATATTCAAATACCAGTATATTATGATTATATCCATTTTATTAAATATCAGAAGATAATTACATTGAATGATTTTTAAGATCATATTAAATTGTTACTGCTGTTCCCATAGTAAGTTTAGTTTTTCGTAGTGGTTCACTAGTACAGGTGCTGCCCATACGTGGAAGGTGAGGTATTTAAACCCCAGTAAATCCTAATTTTATTGAATTTATTTAATATTAGATGATAATTGCATTTCGTAATACACCAGCCTATTTTAAATTGCTTTGCGGTTTTCCAAAATAATATTAATTCGTCATGACGCGTCAGTAGGAATGGTGTTTCCCAAACTCGGAAGGTGAGGTATTCAAATACCGATGTATTCTGATTATATCCATTTTATTAAATATCGGAAGATAATTACATTGAGTGATTTTTAAGGTCATATTAAATTGTTACTGCTGTTCCCATAGTAGGTTTAGTTTTTCGTAGTAGTACAGGTGCTACCCGTACGCGTAAGGTGAGGTATTTAAACCCCAGTAAATTCTGATTTTATTGAATTTATTTAATATTATATGATAATTGCATTTCCTAATATACCAGCCTGTTTTAAATTATCTTTGCGGTTTCCCAAAACAATATTAACTTGCCGCGACGGTTCAGCGGTAATTGTGTTTCCCAAACGCGGAAGGTGAGATGTTCAAATTCAAGTGAATTTTGGTTATAAACATTATATTAAATATCAGAAGATAATTACATATAGTGATTTTTAAGCTCATATTAAATTGTTACTGCTGTTCCCATAGTAAGTTTAGTTTATCGTAGTAATCTACTAGTATAGGTGCTGCCCATACGCGGAAGGTGAGGTATTTGAACCCCAGTAAATTCTGATTTTATTGAATTTATTTAATATTATATGATAATTACATTTCGTAATACACCAGCCTGTTTTAAATTATCTTTGCGGTTTCCCAAAACAATATTAACTTGCCGCGACGGTTCAGCGGTAATTGTGTTTCCCAAACGCGGAAGGTGAGATATTTAAATTCCAGTGAATTGTGATTATATCCATTATATTAAATATTAGAAGATAATTAAATATAGTGATTTTTAAGGTCATATTAAATTGTTACTGCTGTTCCCATAGTAAGTTTAATTTATTGTAGTAGTTCAATAGTACAGGTGCTGCCCATACGCGGAAGGTGAGGTATTTAAACCCCAGTAAATTCTGATCCTATCCATTCTATTAAATGTCAGGAGATAATCACATTTAGTGATTTTAAAGCTTACATAAATTGTTGCTACTGTTCTCAAAACAAGTTTAGTTTATCGTAGTAGTTCAATAGTACAGATACTGCCCATACGTGGAAGGTGAGTTATTTAAACCCCAGTAAATTCTTATTTTATTGAAATTATTTAATATTAGATGATAATTGCATTTCGTGACGTTGCAGCCTGTTTTAAATTGTCTCTGCAATTTCCCAAAATTATATTAGTTTGGTTCAGTAGTGAAGGTGTTTCCCATGCGGAAGGTGAGATATTTAGTACTCAGTGAATTCTGATTTTATCCATTTTATTAGGTATATGTATATAATTGCACTTAGTGATATTCAAACATTACTTAAACGAATTCTGCTGTTTCCTAAAACAATATTAGATGGTCGCGGTAACATAATGCTGAAGGAGCCTATACAAGGAAGGTGAGGTATGCAAATCCAAGTAAATTCTAATTATATTAATTTTATTTAATGTCAAAAGATAATTACACTTTGTGATTCTCTAACATGTATTACATTATTACTGTTGTTTCCAAAATAATATAAGTTTCCGCGGTAGTTCTGTGGTGAAGGTGCTGTCTATACACGGAAGGTAAGCCACTGCAATTTAATGAATTCTGATTTTATACATGATGTTGATGGACTTTCTGTCATCATCGGATGGCGTTTGATAGGTAAATTTCCTAGAAATCTTATATTAAATTATACTTCTACTACTAATTGTAGTAGAAAATAAATTTATATATTTCTATATTTCTATATTCAATTAGCAGAGCCTCCTGCGGTCTTTTTAAACGGGGGGTATACCTCTTACTACTTGCATAATGTATTGTATAGGATAGAAACAATGTGAAACATGCTTCAGGACCTTCTCGTTTACAGAACGTGTAAAGTACATTAGCGTCAATTTCTTTATAGCTGACACTAATTCGATAAGTATATGCCATACGAAAAGTGAGAAGTCATCAGCTTTGATCCTATGAAAAATTTATGAAAATTAAGATTCTTTCTGAAGCCATTTTGAACTATGAATAAGTGAAACGGAAGAAGTATCTCAGTGTCATCAGCAACTTGAATTCTGTTACATCATAGCAAGAAATTTTATATTTAAAGTATTTAAAGGCACTTGAATTTAATACGAATCTGTTTTTCTTCTCCTTTCTTTTCGTTAACATTTCTTAAGTATAATAAAGTTCCTTTTCACATCGTTCCCGTTAATTGTATACCGTTCTTGTCCAAATCCTTTGCCTTAGAATTTTATTCCTAACAAGGAATTAACTCGACTTCTTTGCAGCATTTTTTGCAGTCCAGCAATTAAATAATTTGAATTCCGTTTCCCATTTTTTGCTGAAAGCGAGCCTTTGAAAATTCAGTCGCGTTCCCGTTTTAAAGCTCTTTGTGAAAGTCGAAGACGAAAGAATGCTTTGACTCCAGGAATATCTAATTAATATGCCAAGACGTTTCCAAATGGCTTCAATGTCAGGACGACCTTAAAATAATTCAAGCCAGAAAACAACGCGGAAGTTAGTGGGTCGTATGATAAGGCAAATTTATCGGCAGCGGCGGAAGTTTCAGATCGTTTCCGGGTTACGAGTTATTCGGAGAAGTTTACTGTTTTCGCGAAACAAAACACCGGAGTTCTTCCTGAGCTGGGTTTCCGATGAATTACGTGCAAATGTGAACTCCATCAAATTTATCGATTGATTTGCAGAACCTCGCGTACATGTGGAAGAAACATGGTGGAAACCATATTTGTAAGCAAGAAAGCTGCTATCTGTATTAAATATTACCCCCCAAGGCATTTGTGAATTATATGCCTAACGCAGAAAAAATAAACGTGATTGCACGCGCTGCTGTTTGGCAATGTTATAAATTTAAGCAGCCTTGATACAAAGATTTTAGAAATGGTTACATTCACCTTAAAATTGTTCTTAAAACTGCATTTGGAATAATGTAGTAATATATTAGTTATTATAGTTAGTTCCCGGATTGTCGCAGCGTGAAACACCATTCTCGTTCGCTGAGCAGAGTTAAGAGACACTTGCTCTGGCCACTGCTTGTATAGGGGTTCCAAGGCTGCGGTCAACATGGTGCCTTGTACTGTCAGATAGGTATGTTAAATAGTCGGTCCCGGATGTTATATTGACACCATGACAGCCGTTAGTGGAATTGAAAGTTCCTATAAGTGTAGATGGAAAGATTAAATGTTAAAACAAGGAAGGGTTTTGGCATAAACTGTGACAACTTAATGCCTTCCGGTGTAGAAGAATACATGATTACGAAACAGGAAAAAGCAAAGTTGAAACAATTACGAAATAGAAGCAGGAATAGGGGTTTATCAGTGAAAAACAAATATATTGTGTCCATTTAAATAAGAATATTTATGACTTTTAATACAATTATAAAGATTTATTAAAAAATCTTCAATTGCTACAACTAGTTTACTCCAGAAAATCTCAATATGGAGCGATCACGACCCTTCTATATGTTTCTCACTTAACCCGACACGAAATCAGTCATCCATCCTAGGTAATGGGTTCAATTCCCAGTACGGAACATCAGATATATAATGGTCGTTCTCTCTCGCAAGGCAATGGCAAACCAGCGAGGTATTCCGCCTAGTAAATTTTCTCTGAAGTAGAAGTGTTTACACTTCCCGTGGTTCAGAGCCCAGGATAAGCTGTATGTCCTCTATGTCTGTGGCACTTTAAACGCGCAACAAATACATAGGAGAGAAGATCGCTACGTCTCGTAAGAGATAAAGCACTCAAAAAAGGTACATCCTAGACAGATATTGGATATCAGATCATTAACATTAACTGATGTAGGATTCAATTCTATTGGGTTTGTGTAAATTTCGATCAAACATTGTGTGCCATAAGCGTTACCATCCTATTGGAAGTAGGAGACAATTCCTACAGTATTCGTCCAGTGATAACATCATATCCTGGGAATTTTTTACAATCTGCTGTTCTCTCAATCATTATTCATTAATTTCACTTCTGTCCCGGTGCACGGTTTGACAGACAATGAAGGCTAGCATGGGACCATTAGGAAGTTGTCCACGTCTTTGTCCTTACGTAGTTTATCAACAGGTAAGGGATGAAATATGTACATCTTGGAGGGAAGCGGCAAACTCTTCTGCTTTATTCATGTCAGTACGTGCCCATGTTCCAGTTTTGTCGTGAATTGGAGGTTCTTGGTGGTTTGGTCTGTTACGACAGCCAGTGGCCTTCCAGAGGGAATATTCAGTGTCCCTTGATGCAGGTAGCCCTTCTGTTACTTATAGTAATTGTTTTGCTTCTACTGTAACTGCTCAAGTTTCCATAGCATAAGTTAAAATAAGTCGCATGATGCTCTTATATATGCATACTTAGGGTACCATTTTCAGATATTTGTTCCGTAATATAGTACCGTTTAAACATTTTCATAACCTAAAAGTTTTGTTCACTTGACCTTAAACTGTAATGACCCAAAAACCAAATACATAACCATCGCCTAGAAGACCAAAATACAGAATGTATGAGAGCTCACAAAACCACATCTAAAAGACAAAATATAAAAGACAGGACATTGTTATGAATGAAGAGAAAGAACAAGAAGAAGAGTATAAGCATCACAGATGGTAGAGCTTGACGTTAAAATTGTTTGACAAATTTAGATATTCTCTACAACAAAAGGGTTCTTCGGATATATCGAATTTTCACTGTGATGAATTTTCTGTTTCCATTTGATTTGATTTTCTATTACTTCAAGATACGTTTGCTATACATAACCAACGAAATGATAAACATTGTAGTTCAAGATATCTGCTTACGTACATTCTTCAGAACAAACTCAAAGCACATGATATGTATACTAACCTATCGAGGAAGGTGGCTCAACTGTAGAACGTTTGTCATTCATTCGGGAGGTCTAGGATTCTAAACTCTGTGCCGTCTGTCCTGACTGGAGTTTTTCGTGGGTTTCCTGGATCATTAAGGCAAATGCTACAAGAGTGTCATGTAGGAAATTTCATTATTCATATTTCTTAGCATTTCTCATCTTTATATTCCAGTTACTGGCTGAAGAGGCGTTGATGATTTCGGTGGAGAGAGCTAGATTTCATCCTTTTCGAATTTAATCTAAATTATCTTCGACATCTATGGAAAATTTTCAGTCATAATTTATATTCAAGGACTTTACAAGTTGTTGGTAGATTTTAAAGAAACTCGTATAGTGTGCATACATTTGATTAAAACTGGGGAAGCTCCTAGCAGTGAAGCATATCTTCCCCCTTTCCAGGTAATGTTGCCATTTCCCTTCAAGGCGTCATAGGTATGATGCGCCGACTCTACTCGCCCGGCAGCTCGAAGCTACCGTCCCCATTTCGGACTGACCGTTGCACCGGCTTCCTCCATCCCTGGGTCGAGGACGCCAGTCTAGCTCTAACTTCCTACTATTTATGGCCTAATTGGCGGAATTCAAAGCATCTCCAGTGATCCAATGTATCCCAAGCCAACCTCTCCCTACGGATCGTAAACCACTACCACCTCGAATCCTACCGCTAATTCGGAGAGCTCGTCCGGTTTGATCCGGGCGAGGGGCATCTCTCCGATCCCGAGGCACCCTTTGTTGACGCAAGGGTAGCGCGCTTCGCGCATCGCAAGGATGCTCTTCCAAATTTCACTGTGCAAATGGAGTTCTGGCGGACATCTCCCGGCACCCCTGAAACAAAGAACCTGAAAGGAAAGTCCTGGAAGAGAAAATCCTGTAAAGCAACCCTGAAAAGGAATGACCTGAAGAGGAATAACCTGAAAAGGAATGTCCTGAAAAGGAAAAACCTGAAAAGGAAAAACCTGTAAAGGAAAACTTGAAAAGGAAAACTTGAAAAGGAAAACCTGATTAGGAAATGCTGTAAAGGAGAAACCGTACTAGGAAGACCCTGAAAGGAAGTGCCTGAAAGGTAACCTGAAAAGGAAGACCCTAAATAATCTCCTAGAATTCAATCATCTATTCTTTCTCCCCTTCGTTCAGCCTCTCTTGCTTGCAATACAGCTTCCACGAAACTCTGAAACGCTCGGAAAACATCCTGTCCTATCAATTGCCCCTGTTGTGGTGGCCAACCTAGCCCTAACATTCTAAAATGCCCTTCGAGTACTTCCCTCTTTGTTTGTTCGCAAACTTTCATACAGGTGTACCCTCGTATCCTCGCCACAAGTCACATTCACTCTCATCGGATATATTTAGTGAGTAGAGCTTCGCTCTAAAGTCTCCATGTCCTTTTAGGAACTGGGTGACCAAGTACGATGGCTCGACCTACGTCATCTGTAACCGTTCGGTCACCCTGGGGAAGAATCCATGGGTGATCTTGCCTACGTTTGTGTCCTCCCACGTTCCCTGCCATCTATCTAGAACCAAGTTTCTCGCCTCGATGACGGATGGCTTGGCCGATTCTACTCTCCCGTCGTATTGGAATGCCCTTATCTTGGTAGACATTCTCCTGAGAAGACATCTTTCTTCCGCCCTGTATTCTAATGGCAACTGCCCTGCCAAGACGCTCAGTGCGCTCCTGGAAGTCGTCCTGCAGGACCTTGTGGTTGCTATAAGCATTGGCGTTTGGGCGCTATTCAGTAGACTTCTACCCCTGGCTTCCCCGAGCTGTGGGAACTAGACCTCTGCTCCTTAGAGCGCGAACGGTTCCAGCACCGCCCTATTCAGGATCGTCAGGCTCCTGTGGTTAAGTTCCCACTTGGCTCTGACGACTCTCCTGAGATCGTATAGTGTACAGTGCATTTTTTTAATTACTTAATTGACTTATTATACCTTATGTAGATTGAATTTGATTACTTCTACACAAATCAGAAAATCCATCGCAGTGATATCTACTTAACTTCAGGCAGCATGTGAAAAATCTGTTTGTTAAACACCTTGAAACGATAACAAAGTGCCTGTCAGAATAAACCGTTCGAAACTATTGTTCCGTGTCACTGAAACGACAACATAGAGCGGCCTAGTTAAATCTCTGAAACTGTACATTCAGAAATTGATTCGATTGATAAGGTCTTCTGAGTATTGTTCGACCCGTTTAATTCAGATACACAAGGCCATGCAAATATATTGAACAAAAACCGTGCATGATGGTATAACTTTATAAATTTGAAAAAACGAAAAAACTAAAGATAAAAATGTTTAAAGGTTGTGGAAAATTACGACTACATTCACTTACATTTACCATACACGCAGAATTAAATTGGTGAAATGTTTTCACCTAATTACAAATTATAATCCTTTAAGAATGGGCGGGAATGGCTCAGTGGTAGAGAGCCAAGCTTTGGATGTAAGAGTGTAAACGCTTCCCGGTTCGAATCTCCCCAGGGTCGGAAATTTTTCTAATTCCCTGGGAGATCGGTACTGGATCCCTATTTACTGTAAGATCGAGAAAGAAAACTGTTCAGAACAAAAATAAAATTAATAAACTAAACCACTGGCAACAGAAAGATGCTTTATTTCATAAAAATACCACTACTTTAATTTTTACAATTCACTGCTTCCAATCTCTACTAAGACTTCAAAATACGCACAGTTTAACCAAAAGAGCTTGTTTATCGCTCCAAACTAAAATGGCGAGAGGAAGAGACAGCAACTATACAGAAATCACTACGTTGACGTCACTGGCAATTAAACCAACGTGGGAAGATCTGGGTATCACATGGGATTGAACAATTTACAAATAACAGTTTAATTTTATGCACACTAAACAATCTCACTCAGAGAAATCTCACGGTATTTACAAGTTGTTGAGTCTTATTTATATACAATCCGATTTTATCGTCGAGTTTTACTGCAAGAAAACAGCAACTAAATTACACAAGCAACCGTAACTCACCTCGCCCTATTTTCACTGAGCACAAAACGTCTGCACGCTTCAAGCGCCTAGCGAGGGGTTCTTGTTCCGGGCGGAAAAACAAACCATCCACAGCCGGTTCCCAAAAACAATCCTATGCCCAACCCTGATGCCAATTTTCTGGAATTACCTAGAAAATGTAATCCTATTCATCTCGAAATTACCAGCCCGTGCTCGCCAATGCAAACACGCCAAACACCGACAGCTCTCGGGATAACTGACAGTTGGCGTAAGCTGCATTTACTTCAAACCCTTAACGCAACTATTACCTAATCTCAGTTCATGTCACGAAACTAGAACTTAACAAACGCGTCAATGCTATGTCGTATGTCCGCTTAAATTTCATACGTGCAAAACGAAATAACCACGTTTACAAGCAAACGAAACGGTTGCGTATTTATGATACCGCTTTATTGCAATCTCTGGTACGTTTTGTTACGTAGCTAACGCACATTTGTTGCATTACTGATGAATTTTATTAAATCGCCGTTCCATTACTATTACTAATATTAGTATATGGTTCTGAAACTAAGAGGACAGTATTGTATTAGAATGAGAGAACAGCTACATTTTGAAACGAAATTGTTAAACCTACATGCATTCTCCTCTTAATTATTCTTACGTATTTGCTGTTCTGTTTCCAACGTATTATGTAGTCAATTAACATAATAGATTTATTTTATATAATTTATTGTGATCACATATTGCAAATCAAATTTTATTCGCTTGTAGACACAGTTTACAGTTAAGTAATTGGTGATATATTTAACAGCACCCTCTAGAATACCTGTATTTATTTTATGTGTTCCATTATGATGAAATGACACTCATTACTTGATTATAAGGGAAACTGTAGTGTGTTAATTCACTTTATAATAGTATTATTTCCAACTCATTTGCTCTTCCTCTAGCTCTTCCTCTTGCTTTTCCTCTTGCTCTTACTCTTACACTTAATCTTACTCTTACTCTTACTCTTACTCTTACTCTTACTCTTACTCTTACTCTTACTCTTACTCTACTCATACTCTTACTCCTACTCTTGCTCCTAGTCTTACTCCTACTCTTACTCCTGCTCTTACTCCTACTCTTACTCTTACTTGTAGTCTTAGTGTTAGTCTTAGTCTTAGTCTTAGTCTTAGTCTTAGTCTTAGTCTTAGTCTTGCTCTTGCTCTTGTTCTTGCTCTTGCTCTTGCTTTTGCTCTTACTCTTGCTCTTGCTGTTGCTCTTGCTCTTGCTCTTGCTCTTGCTGTTGCTCTTGCTCGTACTCTTACTCTTACCTCTTACTCTTACTCTTGCTTGTCCTCGTCCTCCTCCTCTTTCCCATCCCCTTCCCCTTCCGCTTGCTCTTAGTTTTGCTCTTACTCTCATTCTTACTCTTCGTCTTTCTCTTCCTTTTTGTCATCGTCTTCTTCTTCTTCTTTATTCTATTTAGTGAAATGTTTCGATGGAATGTAATAAATACGGACGGACATTTGTAGTTAACATTTTATATATTAACCAACACCGCTTTTACAAAAAAAAGCTATATCAATACCTCTTCAGTAAATTAAATACTTTTCATTCTCATGCATAACTCGAACAGCTAATGGTAATAATATGTAATATCATTTGTTTAGTATTTTATACAATACTATATATATACTGTATATTCTAACTCTTTGTTAATTAAGTAATGCATTAAAACACGACATTATGAATAACCTAGGCGACAATTTATTATACATATGTATATCCTTCGTTATTCTCCTGCTTCGAGTACTTTGTCTGTTAGGAGACGTAGCCATCTTCTCTCTTATACCTGGTTGTGCGTTGTAAAATACTTAAGTATGTAATTATCGTATCCAAAGTAAACATATAATTATTTCAAATTGTAATAGCTTTAATTATACATACTAATACAGCTGCTAATTTTATAATATTTGTCAAAATTTGCAACGGCTAAATTATGGATACTTACCTATATGTTGTTAATTGTTCAAAATTTTCTATTCTAATCTAATAATGTGCATTTTTTTAATAAACATAAAATAAATTAATTTAATATGAATATAAACAACGAATGCTGAAGCAAGTAGGCAAATGCTAACTAAATGCGTATGGTGGCTTACTTCCGCACACATAACCTCACTATTAATCATAAACATGACATAATAATAATATCACGCGAATGAAGTAATTCATTCGTATACGAGACGTTGACGCTGGAACATTTTCTATCTTTCCTTAGCATTATAAATAGTTTTCGCAATACATTCTAGTGTTAGCACACATCCCTTTTTCTGGTAGGGCTTCTTCTCTCTCAAAATAATTTTACATGCTGATTCAAGGTTTCCTACACATCTTTAGCGTTTATAGCTGCATCTAGAAGCATGAAAGAAGGTTTGAATTGAATAGGTCGAATTCTAATTATGATTAGTTTTACAGGGAAAATCTTCGGTCATAAATGCTGTATGTACCGAAGCGTATACGATTTTACGAAATAAAATGAAGAGAATTGTAAAGATAACTAAAGTTTTTGTTTTAAACAGAGTTGGTTTCCGCTTAGCTATAGAGAAAAGTTACAAATAAAATAAAATCATGCTAATATAATAATTAATATTTTGTCCGTAAAGTGCTAAAAAATTTTGCCACTTGTCAAATATCACAACCGACTGAGCCTGAGACAAACGACGTCTGTATTTATGATCTACGCTTCCACCAGTATTTGACATTAACGTCATATAAAGGACGATGTTTGACACGTCGATGCCACAACCGACTGAGCCAAAGACACCCAAAATGCGTATAATCTACACTCGCACAAGAATTGATCTGACATTGACATCATATACAGGACGATGTTTGACACTGTCAAATGTTACAACCGACGAGCGTTTCTATAATCCACCCCTCCATCAATACTTAACATTGACATCAAATAAAGGAAGATGTTCGACACTCGTCAAATGTCACAACCGACTAGCGATTCTATAATCCGCGCCTCCACGAACACTTAACATTAACATCATATATAGGAAGATGTACGACACTCGTCAAATGTCACAACCGACGAGCGTTTCTATAACATTAACATCATATAACGCAAGATGTTCGACACTCGTCAAATGTGACAACCGACGAGCGTTTCTATAGTCCACGCCTCCTTCAAAACTGAACATTAACATCTTATAAAGGAAGATGTTCGACACTTGTCAAATGTCACAACCGACGAGCGTTTCTATAATCTACGCCTCCATCAAAACTAAACATTAACATCAAATAAAGGAAGATGTTCGACACTTGTCAAATGTCACAACCGAGCGTTTCTATCACATTAACATCATATAACGCAAGATGGTCGACACTGTTCAAATGTCACAACCGACGAGCGTTTCTATAATCCACGCCTCCTTCAAAACTGAACATTAACATCTTATAAAGGAAGATGTTCGACACTTGTCAAATGTCACAACCGACGAGCGTTTCTATAACATTAACATCATATAACGCAAGATGTTCTACACTGGTCAAATGTCACAACCGACGAACATTTCTATAATCCACGCCTCCC
>JABXWE010014419.1:0-26593 GCA_014611495.1 Limonius californicus
ACAAAAATAAATCCCAGTCCAGTTACTGGAAACGAAATGACTGTCCTAGCATATTTCCAAGTATATCCACATGTATCCATTTACACCGCAGTACATGACATAGGTATTCCTTATACCTCTATAGAAAGAATTTTGTGGAAGCATAAAATGCACGACTATAAGTTTACTACGGTACAAGCTCTGCATCCAGAAGATCCTGGTAATAGAATTCAGTTCTGTGAAATGATTTTAATTCCCAGTCAAGAAGATAACGATTTTTCGAAAAAAATTATCTGGACAGATGAGTCGAAGTTTTCACGCGAAGGAATATTTAACAGACGTAATCACCTTATCTGGGCAAATAAGAACCCTCACACAATAAGGAAAAGAGGATATCGGGAAAAAATTAGTTTTAATGTATTTTGTGTATTAATAGACAATAAGTTGATTTACCATATTTATGATGGCACCTTAGCTTCTCAACGTTATGTAGAGATAGTAAGGACAATAGTTACCGATTTTTTGGACGATTTAGCAGTACTGGATTATGCAAGATGTTGGTATCAACTAGACGGAGCTCCTCCACACTCTACACGAGAGGTATCAAACATATTAGACGATATCTTTGAAGATAGGTGAATTGGACGACGCGGCCTCTGGTTATTGCCCGCTAGAAGTCCAGCTCTCACCCCACTTGATTTTTATTTGTGGGGAAACATTAAAAACAAAGTGTATGATACACCTATAAACACACGAGAAGAATTGGAAATTAAAGTAAGAAGGGCGTTCGAAGAACTAGACGCGAATGAAATTAGGCTAGCAACCACTAACGGTGTTATAATCCGAGTCCTAAATTGTTTACGTATTAATGGGCAGCATTTCGAGCAGTACTAGTTTAAAGGATGTCTTTGTTATCAGCTTTTATAATATTTCTGTCGGTATTTCTTGTTATGTTAAATATCTTTAAAATCTAAATAACAATTTTCTTATTTTAATGAACCTGCTCAACGTTGACGTGAATTATTGTTATTTCCGTTGTATTGTTTTTGTTAAATTTGTTGTACATATTAAAATTTATTCAAATTTCACACTGTATTTTTATGCAGCTTTCAATAGCTGTACTTTGGTGCCAGAAAAAGTAACAGTTCATGTATTTTTCTTTTGTCCTTAGTTAATTTTAGATCACCACCTTCTGAGTGATGGTTGGAAATGGAAATATTAAATGATTAAAAAAAATATGTTTGTTCTCCATGGCCTGGGATTTATTTTTGTGGCTTTAAAAGTGCCAAACTCTAGAAAATTTGCCTCAATTTTTCTGAATTTCTTTTCACACATAGGTGGCAGATTTGGATTTAATTCGTTGAACCTTCTGCACGTTCTACTAAGAATTCTATTGCATTCTCCATGTATGTAGAATAAGTTTAAGTAATCTGCATTAGAATAATTATTTTGCATATTTATAACAACACGCTGACACTATTAGGGAATTATTTAATTTTCTAATGACAGGACTAGCATTTGTTTATTTTTCATGGCACACTATACTCGATATTGAGTTTAATTGCAACTCTTTCTAAATAACTTTAAATAACTCAAAAACCGTACAATCTAGCTATAGGGAATGCCTACATTGATTGAAAGGTAATCAAAAACGGAATCGAATGAGATTATAAAATACAGTATGTCCCATTTAAAATAAGCGACTTAATAGAGGTAGCATTTGTCAAAATTCGACTCACATTTCTGAACACCATGTACATTTTGGCGCATTTGTAGTTAGTGCTCACATAAGCTCCATCTCTTATAAACATATGGGAGAAAAGTCGAATTCTGGAATTTACCATAGCGGAGGTTATTAATTTTTAACTGTGGGTTAGTTTTGGCCTGAGATTTCATTCAAAACGAAATATCTCAAAAACTATTAATTTTTGATATAGGGAATGCTATTGAAAATTACCTTAAAATAATGAATAGAATTCGATTCCGGCATAAAATATATAGCAAGCCATTTAAAATAACGAAGTTGATACCGACTTCCGGTGTAACCGGAAGTGTCACATAAGTGGCATTATTTTCATTAAAGAGATCAATCCGGAAAACCCCCGTGCATAAATTTTCAGTTTCATATTACTTATAGTTTCGCTAAAACGTCTAATAGGCCACTCACGGTGAAGTACCCTGTATAAACCTTGTATTGCTCTCACTAGGTGTTGAGGGATGCCTTGCTTCAGCATTATTTTCCAAAGTTTTGTTCTGTTTACTTTATCAAACGCTTTTTTATAGTCGATAAACGCAATAAAAGTGGGTAAGTTATATTCTCGGCGTTTTTCTACTAGTTGGGTTAGTGAGAAAATACAGTCTGAGCAGGACCGCCCTTTCCTGAAACTGTGCTGATATTCTGAGAGGATATTTTCTAATATAGCATTTAGGCGTTGTGTTATTATAAATGCAGAGTTTATAAGAGGTGTTTAGCAGGCTAATGCCTCTATAGTTGTTGCAGTCGTTGCGATCTCCCGTTTTGAATATTGGGACCACTTTTGCCAATTTCCATTCTTCTGGTATATGACGATATTTCCAACAAATATTTATAAAGTCGAGTAGACGTGCATGTAATGAAGCAGGGGCATATCTTATTAATTCTATATTTAAGCCGTCACTTCCTCGGGATTTTTTATTTTTGCAGTGATGTAGTGCTAATATTAATTCATCCATCGTAATGTTATCTACGTTTTCGTCGCTATATGTTAATATTGCTGGTTCGTCCTCATCTTGCGTCCACAGTTCTTTGTAGTATTTTAGCCATTTGTTTTCATTGATAAAGTTCAGTTGTAGATTATCTTTTTCGGTTTTATTTAGGTGTTTTAGTATTTTGTATGCTTTGTCTTGTCTTCCGTGAACATCGTGCTCTATGTCACAGACATATTTGTCCCAGCTATTGCGTTTAATCTTTCTGACTTCTCTTATAACTATAACGCAATGTCTTTTGTATTCTATTTTAGTTTCGTCAGTGTTCAAATGCAGGTATTCCAAATACGCTTGTTTCTTTTCTTTTATTACCTGCGCAATCTGTTCGTTTCATATAGTTAGGCCTTTATTGGCAACTCGTTTCTTTCTAGTGCCTAAGGTTTCTTTTGCCGTTTTCACTATGAAATCTTTAATATCTTCCAATTCGTAATTGATGTTTCTGCTGGTAGCTTTTTCTTGTATGTACTGGTTTAGCCTACTCTGGTAAAGATGTCGTATGCTATTCTCTTGTAGCAAGTGTACTTTGAAGGTTTCTCTCCGGCACTTCGTTTTCACGTACGACTTTTTCCATCTTTTAGGAATGGCTATTTTCCATATCAACAAGAAGTGATCCGTACCAATGTCACTACCCCGGTAAACTCGTGTGTCTTGGACCAATATTGATAGTTTTTGATTGGTAAGTACATAATCTATGATCGATCGACTTCCTCTGGCGCTCCAAGTAAATTTATGAATTTCTTTGTGCGGGAAGAATGTGTTCGTAATCTTAAAATTATTGTACGTGGCAAAGTCTATGAGCAGCTTTCCATTATTATTTACGACGGTTTCTCCATGTCTGTCCATAATGCGTTCAACGGGTACGTTACCAATTCTGACGTTAAAATCGCCTGCTATGATCACATAATCATTTGCATTTACACTGTTGGTAGTCATTTGAAGGTTCTCATAGAAATCTTGTGTGTCATTTTGCCGCCCTTCTTCTGGGCTATATATACCTATTAGATTTGTATAGCCTCTGTGTGTTTTATACCTGATCTTTATGATGCGTTTGTTAATAAACTGGTAGCTATGTATTCTATCCTTCCACTCTCGTTTTATGAGTATTGCTATTCCAGCAGCAGCTCTTTCTTCTTGTTTTAATTCAGTCGATTCTTGTTGCTTTTTCTTTGTTTCTGGAATAACGGCTATGTCAACATTTCTTTCTTTTAATTCATTTTCAAGTTCTGCTTCTTTGTGTACAATGCCCCTTGCATTCCAAACAGCCACTTTAACAATTTCTTCAATTCCTTTTCCTTTATCCTTTTTCATAGCATTGTTCGTCTTCTTTGTTTCCGTCCGGCTATCATATCTGTGAGACTGTTTAGCAATTTTTGGATGTCCCCTGGAAAGGTTACTAGCCTTCACGCAAGGTAAGACGTATGGCGGGGTTGCCGCCTTTGAACTTTACGTCGAAGCCTCCCGTAAAAGGGGCCCTTACTAGGTGCCACCAACCGGAGCCAGTTGGATCTAGGTTTTTTAACGAGGTTGTTACTCCTCCCCCTCCTTCTTTTTCATCCTGGCTTGGGACAGGCAATGGCGAAGTTCTAAGTTCTATTCTTCATTGAATAGTATTATTAGAGAGGGCTATTGCTTTCAGCTTGTGAGCCTCTTTTTCACAAACTAATATTTGCACCACTTCGACAGGTGCTGGTAAAATCAAATCTTCAGCAATCCTCGATAATTTCATAGTAGCGCTTTTTCATTAGTAGTGGTTGCTGATGTTAAAGTGGGGTGCTCCTTGTGGAGGGATTTTAGCATTCTTTCAAGAATTCCACAGGCTTCTTTTTTTGTCTAGATATTTGGTATTTGAATGTCGAAATAGCTTTAATACTTTCCCTTGACAACACTTCTGGATAAAGTACGCACTGGGGTTTCTGGGAAATAACGGTAAAATCGCTGTACAATCTATTTCTCCTTGTATTTTTATAGCTGCCAGGTGCGGAAGGTTCTAATTACCGTTTTAAAAATGTATCCATCTTTAACAAAACGGTGTAGCCCCTACGTAACGTTACATATTTGTTATCAAGTTATTGTACTCAACACACAGGCAGCAGTGCCGCACATAATTTCGAAATGATGACTAATCTCATTGCGGTCAGCTGCTTATATAAGCAAAATGGGTTTTCCAGATTATACCAGTGCCATCTAGCACCCTACAGAATATGGTAGAAATTTCCGCAAATACCTAAAACAAATAAGTAAATTGCACTACTTGGTAATAGACGGTGTCAGTTGGCCGTTTGGTCGCTGATTCTGCATGAAGTCACACTTCAAGATAACGGTCGCGAAAAAAATTTTGGCCGGAAGGGGGTCACACTTTAAAAAAGTTTGAGAATCACTGATCTAGAGAAAATCCCCACGGGATGCAGGAAGCGCATGCCCAATATCCCGAAAAGCTCAACGTATAGGCGGAAATTGTCGGTGGCAGAATATTACGGCCATTCTGTTTCGACGTTAGTTGACAGGGAAAAGATACCTAGGCTGTGAACAGTTTAAATTATTACTTGCATATGCGCCACACCACGCAGGTGTTCCCCCTCGGATGAAAATATAAGAACATGACCACTTAAATGTAGCCATTGAACAACTAACATTGACGTGTTTTAGATTTTTTTACAGAAACACTGCATATCCCAGTTATATAATTCATTCCAGTTACAGTTTCCGCCCTGTATATACATCTAGCTAATTCGTCTAAGTAGAAGAAAGTTGAAGATCAAGGATGTCGTATTGTTTATCAAATGTATAGGTACAATCATAACAATCGAAATACCACTGCCAATAAAATAAACTTATAACACAGTAAGTTGTATTTCCTGAAATAAAATACCCTGTCTATAGCCACGATTGCAGAACGGTAATCAAATTAGCTTTATATTGACAGTACATAAATATGCTGTTATTCAACAATAACGTTACAACAGTTGCTAATAAATCAAATCAATTCAATTGCCACGAATTGCATTTTATATAGTAACACTTGAAATAATTTAATTGTAAACTGTAAATTCTTATCGCCTTTTTTAGAGCAAATAGTTATAAATATTTAAAAAAAAATGCAGTACTCTTAAAATTAAAAAAGTTGTTCTGTTAGTAACATTTTATTTACAAGTTTTGGTAATTTAATGTACCGGAGCATTAAAAAGAATCACACTTTTAAGCAACACGAAAACTATTTTATAATTCTGCAAAGTAATATTCCTTTATTTTAATACACTTCAATGTTGTAAAATTTTGAGAAAACGGTGACAAAAGCGTCCTAAGAAGCTGTTTTTAATTCGGCGGTTACGTGTCCTTTTTACCTTCTACGTCCCGATTCGTTTCTTTTTAAGAACAGTTTTGGGTCTTAGTGATCATGTTTCAATACACTTAATGTTCTGGTGTTTCGTCTCAAAATCGTATTGAAACACCCATGTCTCCCAAACCTAAACGACGTCAACGCATGATGCAACTCTTCCCTGTTTTGCTCATTCATAAGAGGTGTGCAACGAACTTTGCACAGATCTCCCTTTCTCAAAATCTTCAATTAAGATTTTCTCTTTATTCATGTTAAACCCACTTGTTATCATTCGGAAGGAAATTTGGCTATCTTCTGCCACAATTTCACTCTTGTTACCGAATTTGTATTATGAGAGGTCGGCCGACGTCCGGTGCTGACATCATCCTGAATATATTCACTTTCATTTTGGACGTTTAAGTCATTGATATCCACCAGTACGACTTAAAGTGTACTTAACGAAATAAGTTTTCAAAATTTTATAAGCTTTTGTTGTAGTTTTCTCTCATTTGCAGCAAATTTTGATAGTCACTCGTTGCTTCATGACGAGTGACAGTAACATGATGTGCCCATTAGTGTCCTGTGCAAAAATTAGTCAGCTGTACTATCTTCTCTTGACCACGCTGTGCCCTACATACTGATTTACTTCTGATTTAATTTTAGGGAACTCCAGTGCTGCAGCATCAATCTGGTTATTAAATTTCCAAAAACCTTGTGGGTCATTCCATATCAAATCAACTCATGTTTGAACCTTCACATCACCAATTTTAATGAAATTAACGGATAAGTGTCAGTATATGGTACAAATTTTGGGGCTTGAAATAGTAAGGACTGCGAAGCTATAGGCTGTCAAATTTCGAGCATTTTTCCCCCATAAATCTGTTTTTACTTTAAATAAATGTAGATATTTAGCGACAATTGTTTAAATGATGATATATACATTATTTTAAAGTATATTTTGCCATTAGGAATCAAATGAATGGCACTCCTCGTGTTACGATCGCACTAGAGGAGTAACAAGATCATATAAACAAAAAATACACCACACAACAGCAGGTTAAGCATGGTTACGCACCAAACCCGGTAACCCGCAGAGTCGGACCCTGTTGTGCATTCCGCAAACTAACTTAGCCTTGTCTCACACCAAAAGCGATTGGCCACTAAGGCCTGTGAAAGCTTCATAATAATAATAATAATAATATGAAATGTGCTTTCATTTAATATATAGCTTGCCCAAGTTTGTTTGTTATATTCATAAAAAACATACGCCTACTTGGTCAGAAACGTTTAAGGGGGAAAAATGCTCGCAATTTGACAGCCTACAACTTCGAAGCCCTTAGTATTTCAAGCCCCAAAATTTGTAATTTTACATGTCTCCATATATAGTTTAAACCTAATTTAATTACCTATCTGAAATGTGAAAAATATCTACCGTATTTGATTTAAGCCAAACATACGCAACCAAATATTCCAACTTTCTCTTTGTCATTTCTTCTTTCTCTACTAATAGGGGAGATATTTGTAGGGATATTATCCCACAAACATACTGTAGACTTTGTTACTTGTATTTTCTCTTACTGCATTTAACTTCACATTAATGGGTAAATAAAATATTTTTTTGAATTTTAAGAAATTAGTAATAATAATATTCAATATAGTTACTGCCACTATTTCCTATTGCTCGCCACTACAGATTTCTCACACTGTTTCAGCAGGTTTTTAAAAAATCACTGGGAAGAAAAATATGAAATTTTAAAGGAAAATCTAAGATATTGTTTCCGCAGTATGAATGGAACAGCATCACCAGCTGTATGCATTAGAGGCTTTGAAGGCTATCTGTTAATTTGAAGGTGGACAACACAGCAAGCTGATAGCCATATATTTGAGGTAAGCAAAAGCGTGATTTCTCGGCTTTGGAATCGCTTTTTGAAAACTGGAGGTGTTCACCAAAGGCAAGGACAAGATCAGCATCAACACCACCAAGAGACAATTATTACGTCTAGCAACTTGCACGTAGCTTCGAGGTGAGTTTGCTGCTGCTACTGGAAGGCTAGCATCCAACCCGAAATCGTCTTCATGATGTCTGTCTACATGAAACCCAGAAGAATATGGGCAGAGGAGCATAGGAATTGGGACCGTAATTACTGGAAATGAGTGTTGTTTAGTGATGAGTGAAGATTCACTTGGCAACCAGATAATTATGCTGTTTTAATTTGACGTGAACCGCAACATGAAATTCTACGTCTAGCAGGACCTCGTTTTCCTTCGATTTTTCCTTGGACTATCAGATGTTATAGTTAGCCTCAAATTTCCGTGTACTGGTCTCCGTCAATGCCCATGCTTCTATCCCATATAATAATACCGGAAATACATAACATCTCACCAGTCTCGATTTAATATCTAGGTTTAAGTGGTGGTTTTTAAGACCAAACTAATTTTAGCGAAGGCTGTTCTTGCTTTTCCTATTCGACTTTTGATTGCTATTGAATGGTCCCATTGTGAGTTTACAGAACTTCCAAGGTATGTTTCTGTACTTGTTCGATTTTCTCGTTATTCTTCCTCTTGCTTGTTGTTGTTTGCTAATCATCATGAATTCTGCCTTTTTTACGTTAATTCGTAGACCGTATGACTCACTTACTTCTGATATTTTATTCATTAATTGTTGCAATCCTTCTATAGAGTTTGCAAACACAATAGTGTCGTCAGCATACCTTATGTTATTAAGCCGCTTTCCATTTACCAGGATTCCTTGTAGTATTTCGCATAGTGCTTCCTTAAATATGACTATAAGTTAAATAGTATAGGGGACAGAATGCATCCTTGTCGAACCCCTCGCTGAATAGCAACTCTATTGGAATTTATACCTTCCACTATTATGTCAGCAGTTTGGTTCCAGTATAAGTTCTTAATAATACGTACATCTTTATCATCTAGTCCTGCTTCATACAGAATGTTTATTAGCTTTGAGTGTTTTATTGTGTCGAGGCTTTTTCGTAAGCTATGAAGCAGGCAAATACTTCACAATTTACGTCTCTACATCTTTGGAGCAGCACTTGTATGCCGAACAGTGCTCCCTTAGTTGCATTCCTGAAGCCAAACTGAGTATTGGATATTTGTTCTTCATTACGCATGTATATACGGCTATGAATGATCTTAAGGAAGGTTTTCAACAGGTGACTCATGAAACTTATTGTTCTGTAGTTTTAGCAGGTCTTTGCAGTGTGTTTTTTAGGAGTTGGGATGAAAGGTGAATGTAACTATTCTTTACGGATTTCCCCAGTGTCATATATATAAGGTTGTATAGCTTTGTGATTATAGTGATAAACTTATCGTTTAGCAGTTTGAGAAGTTCCACAAGAACGCCGTCAGGTCCACGTGCCTTTCCATCTTTTTCATTTTATATTGCTTTCTCCACTTCTTTCTTGAGAATCTTAGGGCCGGATTCACATTTATTATTATTCCCATTATTATATCTTGCATCTTTGAGAAGTGTTTCTATGAATGTCTTCCAGACGTCTATTCTCTCACTCTTCTGCATGATGATGTCTCCTTTCCTGTCTATCAACTTTCCTGTTGTTTTGGGTCCAGCTATCAAGCAACCTCTCGAACTATTTTATATAGGTTAAAGCTGTCATATCTGCTTTCTAGTAATTCGATTTCTTCACATTATGAGTTTAACCATTTCTCTTTTGCTTTCCTAATTTGTCTTTTTATTTCTCTATTAGCAGTTGCATAACCAGTCTGACTTACATTTTTATGTTCACGTCTCCTTTCCATCATCTTGATAATTTCTTTATTTCCCTATTCCTTTCTCTTAATATTTGGGCCAGGTTTAAGGTATGTTTGCGTCACATTTCTCAAAGTCTCTTCAATTCTTCTTGCTGTTGATTGTATCTGTGTTGATGTTAGTTCCGCGTTCGTAGTTATAAGTTCGTTATTTAGTCCTTCACCAACTTTAACTTTTATTTCTTCTTTTTCTTTAATAAATCTAGCTTCTATTTTTACATTGTTACTTGTTTCTGTTAGTCTCTTAAATTTCGCTTTGACTCTAGCAACAAGTGGTGTATGATCCGAGCCTATATCTGCTCCCGGTCGTGTTTTAACTGCTTGGAAACTATTTCTGTATCGTTTATTAACTAAAATATAGTCCTTGTGATATTGTTATCCGTCTCTGCCGGAGATTGCCACGTGTATAATCTGCGTGGTGGTAACATAAAGAACATATTTGTTACCGCTAATTGATATGCTTCACAAAATTCCATCATTCGATCTCCTCGGTCAAAGCCCAGCCCATAAGGGCCTATTATATCTCCGTGTCTCAACCGGCCAATTTTAGCATTCAAATCGCCCTGATAATTGTCATATTTCCTTTTTTAATGTTTTTCGTTATGTTTTCTAGCTTTTCATAAAATCTTCGATTTCTTGCTCATCACTGTCGGCTATGGATGAGTAGACTTGTATGAGATTCATATTGACTGGTGAATTTTCTATCTCCAACAGCATCATTCATTCACTAACTGGTATAAAGTTGCTTACTTCTTTGGCTATTCTATTGCAGACAATCATTCATGTCTGCCATTTTCACATCCACCGTAGTAATATGTACATTCTTTTATGGTATAATCCATGTCCTGGCCACCTCATCTCACTTATACACATAATTTCGATATTCATTCGACGCATTTCTTGTATTGCGTTATGGATCTTGTCGGCTTGATACACTCTTCTTCCATGCGCTTACAGTGGAAGAACAATTCATGTTTGTAAATGATAATGCTGGTGTACATGGAGCAAACATCGTGGATAACTAGTTTGAGTAAATGAGAATTGATGGAATGGGTTGGCCAACAAATTCCGTTAATAGTAATCATCTAACATGCATGGGATGCATCAGGAAAACGTGTTGCTGCACGAAATAATCTTTAAATTATTGGTCTCGGAAAGAAATGGGGTACGATTTCATAGAAACCCTATGATTTAACTCAATCCATGGCAACTATATGTCAAGCCCTTTTAGCTGTTCTTGGAGATCATACGCATTATTAACTATTGCTTTTTGTAGAAATTAATGGATAATACAATGTAAGATTTTTATACTTATTCCTAGACATCATATAGTATAAAGTGTTCGGTTTCTTGTTTAAAAATGTTGCATTTGAGATGCAAAAATTGCAGGTGATATTTTAGCAGCCTTTTGTTATTATTATTATTCCTCTTCTTTTTCTTCTCTTATTTACGTCGAAACCTGTTTTTCTTCACGCATTCATTCCTTATGGTGTTTCAGTTGATGTGGAAACCCAGCTTTTCATCCATCTTTTTAGCCGCCTTCCGGCATCTCTTTTTCCTTCTGGCCTTTGGTCCCTTGCTATCTTGATTAATCTTTCGTCGTCTGCTCTTTGGACGTGCTCATTCCATTTTCTTCTTCTTTCTCTAACAAATCTGTTTCTGAATCAATTCCTCTTTGTTTCCCCACTGTAGTTCTTAAGGTGTTCGTTTCAGTTGTCCGCATCAGTTGCTTATTTCTGCTTGTGTCGGCTCTGGTTTCCGCTGCATAGGTTATTGTTGGCCTTACCATTGTTTTGTATATTTTTACCTTACTTTCTTTTATGAGGTATTTGTTTTTCCAGGTAACGTCTCTCAGATATCCAGACACTGGCGCAGCTTTCATGAACTGTTGCTTGACTTCCTAGTAGAGGAGGTAGAGGAATCTTTGTAAGTTGTCTTCGGTGTCTGCGATTAGTATCGCATCGTCAGCATAACATAAAATGGTTAACTTGTTCCTTCACATTTTGTAACAGTTCATGTTCTTCACACTGTCTGTAAGTTTGTTCATAATTAGATTAAAGAGTATTGGGCTTAAAGAGTCCCGTTGTCAGATGCCAGCACTGCTTTTAATTTCTTCGGTTAGCCCTTTTCCTGTTTGCATTTTGGTCTTTGTGTTTGTGTGTTTGTCTTCTATTATAGTTATTAACTGTTTTGGTATATTGGCCTCCTGTAGTATTGTTATCACGTCGCATAGTTTCACTCGATCGAATGATTTTTGTAAGTCAACAGAACACATAAAGGCTGACGTTTTAAATTCTATAGCTTTTTCGACTATTTGATGGACAACAAATATGGCATTATTCACAGACCGATTCGGGCGAAATCCCCGTTGCTCTCCAATTATGGTTAGTCGTTTTTGGATTTTTTTTAGTATCACATTGGTTAGCAATTTCTGTTATTATTAATGTTGGTAAATATTCGTTAATTGTTTTGAGCAGTGCACATATCTTTTCTTTCAGGTCTTTTAGGCCCATACCTTGACGGTTTCTCTCCATCCCTCCCGATCTTTAGCTCGTATCTTTCAGTCCTGTATCCCCTTTTCTCTTAAATCTTCTTCCACTGCGTCCAGCCATTTCCTTTTCGGTCTTCCTCTTCTTCTCAGTTCTCCTAGGTTTGTATTCATTAGTTGTTTTTGGAATCCTGTTGTCTGATTGCCTTTCTAAGTGCCCTAGCCACCTCAGTCTTGCTGCCTTGACTTGATTGCTGAGTTCTGGTTGTTTGTAAAGGTTCCTTATTTCTTCGTTTGTTCTTCTTACCCATATTTCTCCTTCCTTCTTCCCTCCAAATATCCTTCTCAGAATTTTTTTCTCCTATACATCTATTCTCTCTTTCTCTTTTCTATTGAGGATCCATACTTCGCTCCCATACAGTACAGTTGGTCTTACGACTGTTTTATATAGATAGATTTTTGCTTTCCTAGATACTTTTTTGGATTTTAGTATTTTGTTTAAAGCACCTGCACATTTATCTCCTTTGGCTAACCTTGCTTCAATTTCCTTGTGTTCGTCCCCTGTTTTCGTTAAGGCAATTCCTAAGTATGTATATTTTTTGACCTTCTCTATCTCTTCTTCTGTTCGTTGTTCCCATTTCTACTATCAGGTCGTTCTTTTGTTCTTGGGGTTTTTCTGTTGGCCCTAGTTCCATAAATTTGGATTTGCTCTCATTCATTTTCAGGTTTACTGTTTCTGCTGCTGTTATAAACTTCTAGCATATTTGGGTTAACTCTCATCTTGTCCTGGCTAAAAGTACTACGTCGTCAGCGTATGCTAATATCTGGTGTAATCTTATTCTTAAGGTACCCGATCTGTTAATGCCGCTTCTTCTTATTACCCATTCTAGAAGTATATTGAAAAGCGTTGTTGACAATGGGTCTCCTTGCTTTAACCCTGTGCCTGTTTGGAAACTTTCAGAAACTTCATTTTTTGTATCTTTCAGTGTCATTTTTGTTATATTTATCAATTTTCTTGGCACTCCTAGTTCTTCCATTGCATTGAACAGCTCTTTCCGACTTACCGAATTGTAGGCTTGTTTGAAATCTATCAGTACTATGTATTCCCCATACTGGTTTAACATATTTTGTGTTTGTTTCAGCGTAAAGATATGGTCAGTTACTGATCTCCCTGATCTGAATCCGCTTTGGTATTCACCTACTACCTTTTCAGCATACTCTTTAATTTTTATCTCTATTGATTTTCCCTTTATCTTATGTACAGCATCCAGTAGAGCTATCCCTCTGTAGTTTTGGCAGTCATCTTTTCTCCCCTTCTTATAGACAGGTACTATCTGTGCTATTTCCCACTCTTCCGGCATCTTCTCCTTTCTCCACAAGTCTCCTATCATCTCATGGATTTTTTGTGTCAGCAGGTCTCCTCCATACTTTATTAATTCTGCATATATTCCGTTTCTTCCTGGGCTCTTGCCGTTCTTTAGATTTTATATTATTTCTTGTAAGTTTTCTATTGTCGGTGGTAAAGTATGTTCATCTTCTTCTTCTTTTTGAGTGTTGGTTTCTTCCTCTTCTTCCGTATCTTTTCCTATTTCTTTGTCGTTCTCCTTCAATAGGTCTTTGAAATATTCTCTCCATTTTATTAGTGCATCCTCGTCACTGATCATTAGCTTCCCTTCCTTGTCTCTTATATATTGGGTTTTCTGTCTGAACCCCGTTCTATTCTTTCTAGTTTCTTGGTGAAAGTTTTTCATTTCTCTGTTTCTAAACTTTTCTTGGATTTTCTTTATTTTCTCTTCCATGTATTCTCTCTTCTTAGTTCTACATATTTTCTTCGTTTTTCTTCTTTGTTCTTCGTATGTTTGTTTATCTTCAAGTGTACCTGTTTGTAGCATCTTCTCTTTGGTTCGTCTTCTCTTTGCCATCTCTTCTTTGCATTCTTTATCAAACCATGTCACTCCTTTCCTTCTCATTGTGTGTGGTATTGTTGTTATCGCTGTACTTCTTATCGCCTCCTCCATTCGCCTCCACCTCTAATTTACTTCTTTATCTTGTATTTCGTTCAACTGTTTCTTTATCTCCTTTCTATACTTCGTTACTATAGTTTCTTCTGTTAGTCCTCTTATATTTATCCGTTTGTCTTTCCTCTTGTTTTTTCTTATTCTAACTCCGGGTTTTTGTTTTAATCTTGTCATTAATAGAAAGTGGTCGCTGTCTGCGTCTGCCCCTCTGTAGCTGCGTACGTGTTTTATGTCTTCCGCATTTTCTTTCTGGATTAGCACGTGATCAATCTGATTTGTGTATTTTCCCTTAGGTGCTAGACATGTGCCCTTGTGAATTTCTTTGTGCTCAAACTTAGTACTCATAATGTATAAGTTATGTTGTATTGCGAAGCTTATTATTCTTCTGCCATTATCGTTGCTCTCACTATGTTTACTATGTTGTCCCACTACTGGCATATACAAAGTGATTTTTAAAAAGTCAATTGCAGCAAGCCTAGAAAAAAAGCTATTCCGTCTGCAGTCAGCTGTAATGAGCTTTGAATGACATTTACCTGTATGTCAAACTGTGTAACAGTTCAGGTAGTTAAAAATTTTGGCCCAACAAAATGTGAAAATGAACAAGTATTTAGTTGCAACTGATTTGTAATTTATTAAGGTAAGTAAATTACAAGTTTTTCGTCAAGATTTCTTTCTTTCTGTTACAATTTTCATATTGTCAGATTCTAAAGCTTAATATAGACGGGACAATCCATAGGCTACTGCAATTGACTTTTTAAAAAATCACTTTGTATATACATATACAGGGTCCGGCAGTGAAACGGGATGATTTCAACATTTAATTATTTTTTAAAGAATGAATTTTTTATTAATTTATCATGTATAAATATACAGTACAAGAATAGCCATTTGGCGTACAATACAAAAAATGCTATTTACTAAACACTATGTTCGCCAAATATCCTCCATGGAAATTTATGCATTCTTGGAGTCGGACCTGGAAGTTTTGCATGACCTCACGCAGCATATTGGCAGGTATTGCTTCAATCTCGTCCTGAATGCGTTGTTTGAGGGCTTAAATAGTTCTGGGTGGATCGGCCTCAAACACTTTCGTTTTTAGGGACCCCCATAAAAAAAGTCACAAGCCTTTAAATCGGGAGAGCGAGGGGGGCAAGTGATATCCCCGTTTCGAAAAATGACGCGGCCCGGAAACAAAGCATTAATTGAAAATTCTTACAGTGTGGCTGGTTGCGCGGAATATTGAAATGACGTAGGAAAACGCGACGCGTTTGAATGAAACTCTCGTTATTCTGATAATAAGCTTTAACTGTGAAACCGCGGTGTTCACCCGTCCAACGATTCATTATAAATTAAATGGTAGGCCGTGCTGATGGTGAGGGGCCAACGGCCTTCATCCCCACCACCATCTTACGAGCTTTGAACCCCATCTCAAATCATCCCGTTTCACTGCCGGACCCTGTATATATCTTCCCTTCCTATTTTCGCATTGCAGTCTCCTATTACTATTGTAATGTCCTTGCCCTGTTTGAGCAGTGTAGTTAATGATAATTAGCGAAATTATGCAAAAACTGTATGAAAACATTCAAAAACAGGTATATGGTTAGATTATGTAGGAATTTTTTACATCACCATTTGTGTTTATAGAAAGTAGAAGAATAAAAACTAGATTATATACATTTTTCTGGTAATTTTTATCAGACAGTAAACACAAATAATGTAACTAGTTTACTGTTACAACTCGGAAATCATTAACAGTACCTTCTATTGTATTCGGGTATCATAACGGTACTTTCAAAATGCATATTCAAATCATTTTCGTAAAATTCGTGCAACAGGGCCACCTATTTAAACCAACTAAAACGTAAATTGGCGCAGTGCAGTGAATCCGTTATGTTTACACGTACTTCAGAGTATTTTGTTGATAAAGTGAATGTTCAAATTTCAAAATTCTACTAGAAGTGAGTTTGAGAGTTTAAGAAAAAAATTTAGAACTTCCGGGTAGTACTGAAGGTAGTTTAATTGTTTCTTCATTAAAATTCGTATTAACTTATAGGTAAATATTATATTATTTATAGATTGTACTGTTTTTATTCCATTTAATTGATTGGTACTTATTTCGTCAATAGGCAACAGATATAGTTTATCATATTTGTTGTTGGTGTTGATTTTGGCCTTAGTCTTGCTAAACTGTTAATATTGGTGAATTTAATTGTTCAATTCCCAGAGTTATAAAATTCGAAACCTTCTAAGTATATCCAATTTACGTTTATCACTCAAATAGTATCTATAATTGCTTAGTAACTAATGGTACAAGCGCTGTTTCTAATATTTTTACATTTAAAATGATGTTATGGTAAGTACCAAAGAAACTAAAAAACGTATTTTTTAAAAGTTAGAAATCGGACTGCAGCTTCATCTGAATATGTTAGAATATATAATAGTGAATCTGAGAAATGGAAGAACTTTCTAACTTAGGTAACTAGACTGCAGTTCGTGATAAAATTTCTCACTTTTAGTCAGCTCTTCAGTCTACAACACGAAAGTTAAATTAAACATACGGGGTACCAATACATCATTAAAGTAGGTGGGAAATTTTCTTTCCTACATAAAAGGGAAACTTAAATCTGTTGAACTGTTTGCAAGTGCTCTAGCAGAGAAAGCAAAATGTCAGTGAGTGCAGCAACTCCGGAAGTGACAATCGTGACTGGTTTACTCTCCACTAGCGGTATGTTCTACTTCCTGCTGATTCCTGCGTTGGTGTTGTGGTACACGTACTGGCGATTATCTAGGAGGAATTTGCTACAACTTGCGGAAAAACTACCCGGTCCCAAAGGATGGCCCATCGTTGGAAATGCATGGGAATTCATTGGAACTTCGCCAGGTAACATTGATTATTACGTATAAAAATAACATGTTTCGCATTATAGCATATAATAAACAGAAGAAAGTGAAGAAAGTGAAACCTTGACGAATGCTAAAGTTCATTGCCTTCTCGTTATGAAATTAGTTAATCCCAATGGATTTTTAGAATGTTGTTTGAACAACAATATAAAAATGAATATTTATTTTGCGTATTTCATACAAAACTTTCTGATTTAATTCTACGGGGCGTTGTGTGAAAATAAACAAATCTATATTAAATTCTTGCCTGCCATACACTTATCATGCTGCATATGTCAGTTTGAAAATGTACAACATCTTACATCCCTGGGAGCAAAAGCGGTAATTAAAAATGTCTAGAAACCGTTTCAACTACATGGAGGGGGAATTATCATGACTTATAAGGTAACCTTCCCCATTCAACCCCCAAGGCTCCAGTTACCTTAACAAAAAAATTAAAAATGATTATGCGCACTTTGTGATACCTCATATAAAAGCTCTTACGAAGTATTTAATAGTAGCAAACATGTTCTTATCAGCTGATTCGTGTCGAAAAAATAAAATAGCCTCCAAAGTCTCCAGATTTGACCCCATTAGGTTTTTTTTATGGGATCACCTAAACTATGATATAAAAATAGTTCAGAAGTACCGAGCAATTCCGTAACAAACCTTCCAGAATCTTTGGGGAGAATTTGAGAGTAGACTTTGCTATTGCCTAGCTAGAGAATAAAAGAAATCATGCTTTACATTCAATTTAATATTTTTAAATTTGAATTAAAATAATTGGTACTGAACCTTTTGAGTTTCATTTCTTAATATTTCCGAAATTAATCAGGTAGAACAATGATTGTTACTATTGAATAGCATTCTGAAAAAGAGTTTTTCAATGAGGTATCGCAAGATTGGTGTTATTATTTAATTTTTTTGTTGGGGTAGTCAATGTCTAAGGGGTTGAATAGAAAAGGTTACCTTATGAGTCGTAATGGTTTCTCCTCCGTCCTGTAGAAATGGTTTCTAAAAATGTTTTATAACTCTTCTACTTTCAGGGATGTAACACAGATTTCAAATCGACACCCTGCATATAGACTATAATATACATATGTACAATAATTTTGCTTAGATGCGAAATAAATTAGTGTTTTAAATTATACAGGGTGTTCGTTATCTGGCAAAAATATTATTTTAGTACGAAAGTTACCACCTGACTGACACCGGTACTCTTATTAATATATTAAATTATTTGTTGAAATATTTTTTGAACAGCTATATAAGAAAAAATGTTTGTATTACATCCTACAAAAAACTTCAAATAAATTGCTCAGTTAATTCTACAGGGCGTTGTTTACAAATGAACAAATTTCTTATACCTTCGTACTTAGCTGGGTTAATAATATAAAACTATCAGCATATATTTATTACATTATAGTGTACATATGAACTATAAAATATGTACTTTAATTTTGCTTGACCACGAAATAAATTACACTGTTTGAAATTATACCGAATCAAAAAAAATAATATTTTAGTACGAAAATCACCTCGGTACTGTTATTAATATATTAAATTATTTATTGAAATATATTTTGAATTAATATACTATAAGCATATATTTATTACATTTTAGTGTGCATATAAGCTATACTATATGTACTTTAATTTTGCTTGGCCATGAAATAAATTACACTGTTTCAAATTATACAGGGTGTTCGTTATCTATAAAAATATTATTTTAGTATGAAAGCCACCTCGGTACTGTTATTAATATTATAAATTATTTATCGAAATTTTTTTGAACAGTAAAATATCAATAAATGTGTGTATTTCGGATTCTACAAGAAACTACGAATAAATTGCCTAGTTAATTCCACAGGACGTTGTTTAAAATGAACACATTTCTAATATCTTCCTACTTAGTTGGGTTAATAAACAAAACTATCAGCATACATTTATTACATTATAGTGTACATATAAACTATACCATATGTAGTTTAATTTTGCTTGGCCACGAAATAAATTACAGTGTTTCACATTACACAGGGTGTTCCTTATCTACAAAAATAATATTTTACTATGAAAGCCACCTCGGTACTGTTACTAATATTGTAAATTAATTATTGAAATATTTTTTGAACAGTAATATCAGAATAAATGTGTACATTATATATTCTACAAAAAACTACAAATAAATTGCCTACTTAATTCTACAGGGCGTTGTTTAAAAATGTACAAATTTCTAATACCTTCTTACTTAGCTGGGTTAATAATCTAAAACTATCAGCATATATTTATTACATTATAGTGTCCATATAAACTATACTCTATGAACTTTATTTTCGCAGCGGGTCGGTCGCGGGCTCAATCTGTTCGAATAAGTACGGCGCATCGACGGCCGGGGAAGGCGGTGTTCGAATAAGTACGGCGCATCGACGGCCGGGGAAGGCGGTTCTAACATCCACGAAGGGGGCGGGGTGGACGCCGAAACGTCGAAAAAAACATAAAAATCGGCATAAAAACTTATCCGGCGTTCCCCACGCCCCATTCGTGGATGTTAGAACCCGCCGTCGATGAGCCGTACTTATGCGAAGAGATTGAGCTCACGACCGAACCGCTGCGATGACGTGGACACGTGCTGGACGTCGATTCGTGTTTCGACTTTGAAAGCCCCTGGCGGCCGAACGGTACGAGCTACGGGAAAGTGCCATAAGGAGAAGTTGTTATCTTTGACGAGGCCAACAACATATCCGGACCGCAAATCGCAAAATTTTCCGGGTGCCTTCTTTTTTCAAAAAACTTGATATTTTCAATCATCTATCATTTTTTGTGGATGAATATTCTTTTATGAAACTCAAGGATTAGACTCAGATTTAAAATACCTTTCAAATGAGGTGTCATTCTACACCCATTGCAATTTAAAAAAACAGTTCAAGGTGGCGCCTAGCCACCATTTTGAAAGTTATAAAATTTAAATAGGGGCTAAAAAGTTGTATTAAGCCTCCTATTAAAGCACACAAAATTTTGTGAAGAAATATCAAGTCGTTCAAAAGTTAGAATGGGGGGAGGACATTTTACGACCGCACTTTATAAGCTATACTACATGTACTTTAATGCTACTTAGGCACGAAATAAACTACAGTGTTTCAAATTATACAGGGTGTTCGTTATCTAGAAAAATATTATTTTAGTACTAAAGCCACCTGTTATTAATATTGTAAATTATTTATTGAAATATTTTTTGAACAGTAATATAATAATAAATGTCTGTATTACGTATTCTACAAACAACTACTAATAAATTGTCTACTTAATTCTACAGGGCGTTGTTTAAAAACGTACAAATTTCTAATACCTTCTTACTTCGCTGGGTAATAATAACAAATAAATTATAGTGTTTGAAACTATACAGGATGTTACTTATCTGGCATTAAACTTATTAATAGAAGCAAGGTGTAGTATAATATACAGAGTATTTTGTGTCTATAGAGTTTATTTTGAAAAACCAACCCAACTTTTCTGCTACCTTTATTTTATTTTGTTTTTTGTAAACATACTCCCAATTTTATTCATCGTGTACATTTCTAAAGTCTAATAAGTCAATATTATGGTTTTCTAAATATCTTGTTAATTGAAATGTGATATTAACGTAAATTATGTTAAACCTCGAAACAGAAAGTGTAATTATATGTAGGAAGCCACGGAGGCTAATTTATTTACAACTACATCTTCTAACAATTAGTTTTAAGTATAATCATATAACAATTTAAATTATTTAAGTCAGTGAGGTGTTAATTTTAAATGAAAATCCTACCAATTAGAGATTCCAGAAGCGTTTGATTTACTTGAAAATTGCTAAAGTTCAACAAGCGTTCTTTAAGCTGATTGCTCCGTACGCTTTTACAGTCGTTCATGATTTTACTAGTATTTCTTTGTTTTAGCTGTAATTAGAAATTTCTTTAACTTTCGCTTTTGCATCGCAGATAGTGTTTACTTCCACGTGATAATCAAATTACGTATGCAGAATATCTTGTGATGAAATGATACTGAATCGCTATTGCTTTTAATAAACGAAACCTATTGATTGCAGTTTAAGTGGGCCAAGTCCGTTAAATCATAACCGTTCCCAAATTACAGACAAGCGGCTACATATGTAATGCAAATGACAGTATCCATTAACAACTGTGTTTTTTGCTGATACACATTTACTGTACAAATTTTATGTAAAAGTATTTCGGCAACTTGGTTGGCTTCTTCAGCAGGCACTTGAATTTGGACTTCCACTGTTGACTTGGCGAAGAACTTATCTCCAGAGGCATTCCTCATCCAAGCTACTTTAGTTAATCAAGCTTCTACTGAAGATGGCAGCTTAGTTGCCAAAATACGTATGTAGGTGTTCTAAATATCGTGGTGGACTCATCAAAATTTGTAAACTTAAACTACCGTCTCCATTTAGTCCAATACAAATTTTAGTTTTCTTGCCCTTGTTAAACATAAGCGACTTTAGTACAACTCCGAACTCAAGCTCTTCGGCTGCTATACTCTACTGCGGTCCCCGTAATTAACTATTTGTAAGAGGCAGAATTGTATTACTTCTTCTTGTTTCTCAGGTAAATTCAGGTATAACTTTAGTTGCGTTAGCTATATTTGAAATGTATAAAAACCAGTTAAGAATGAAATAAAACTTGTCTATGTACTAGTTCCTTCTGCTGTCTCTACTTTTTCGTTATTCAAAATATTGTTGTAACAACAAACCGGCCTAAAAACCGATGTAATGCCGCATCGGGCACTGTTCACGAGTGAGCTTCTTGTTGGAACTGCGCGATCAATAAAATAATCAAATAATTTCCTGTGAAGTTTATTGTATATGGTAAACTGATTACCTGATTACCTGATAGGATAGATCACGTAGAAACTGTACATGGAACTAATTATAAACAAAAACTATTACGACGTATGGTAGATGTAACAATATCGCCGGTTACAATTTATTTACATTTAGGACTTTATACTGTTCATGTTCCTCAAAATGAAGTAATGCGACAAAAACAGTTGGAAAACTTTCTCAGTACAAACACTTTTTGGAATATCCATTAATATCATGTTGAAGTGATTTATATACAAGACAAAAAAGTTATAAATATTTATCTAAAATAAACGTTGCGATCGAAAATATAACACAAAAAGCTGCATTTGTATTTATTACATCAGATGCAAATCAAGACAACAATAAAAAACCGACAGGTTACGATGTTTCACTATGTTTTAAAACAACCTCTTAACTACCAATGCAGAAGGATAGGAAGCAGCTGAGAATGTTAGTGATGTCTATTTTGCAGTTTTCAGTCACGCAATGGACGTAAACAATACTGCTATCAACATTGTATATAGTTCTCTTGATATAAGAACAAGAATTTTTTCAATGGAGCATTACATTTAACAACCTTACACCGCAATTTACTTTTCCTCAAAAAATTACCCAATGAAGCATGAGACATGAGACGTGTTTTGTTACTATGTATATCAATGTCATATCCCTTCCGCCTGTCTCAACTCATATTACTAAAAATAGTACTTAGTATTAAATACCAGGCTCTGTATATATGAGACCAGTACAGCTTTCTTACAAATAAGAAAATTAGGTTTATCATGTACGGTTGCATTATTGGAACGTGTTCTGTGGAAGAACAATTTTCTGAACCGCGTTGATGTCATTTTGGCCGGATCGGAATTTTACTCCAAAATAGTAAATATTTACGCTATTTGTTAGCAGTTATCCATATTAACTGGTGAGTGGCAAAGACTTCTGAACATACTAAATATGTACATACTACACTATTTTTTTAATTTTTTAAGAATAGGATTTACCAATGAATATAGACTACCGGGAAATCAATAGTAAATTATATTTTGCCAAATTTCATTATTCCAGGATACTATATTATTAGTATCATGTATTAGAAAAGGATCCTTTTACATTTAAAATTAAGCATAAATCAAAAAATGCAAAAATCAACGTGTAACAGATAAACTAAATTCCACATACTAATTGTCGCCCAAAGGACTTTTTATGTTGTTGATATATAATTTTCATGCCATTTCTACAGCCAGTGATGTTTACTATGCATCTATTAGAATTACAACGTTTCTAAATTGTTTTTGAGTCTACATAAGTATCTACTGAAAAAACAAGAGTTTGTAATGCGAACTAATCGCACTTTCCGAATCTGATATTATATATACTGATTTCTCAATAAGTGTTTGCGTATATTTCGGGATTGGGCAACCCTAGTACTGCCATCTGGCAACTGACGTCTCTATCGTACAGTTTGACATTTTTAACGGTATACGTACTCAGAACGTTTTGACGTGCGAGCGCTATTTGTGTTGTTTACAGTAACTTGAAAAAATCATATCGGCCAAAAAATGGAATTCAATGGTGAACATTTTTGTGCGACTATTTTTTACAAATTTTTCGACGTGAATTACCTCAACAATAGTGTATCGATGAACTTAATTCGATTTTTGGCGAAGAAGCACCATCTTGGAGCTCTTCAACTTATAATCTAGCGTTCTAGACCTTGTAAAATCGATATAAAGCTCCACTAATAGCTTTAATGCAGCACAGGCATCTACATGCACTATTAACCTACTATACTCTGTATTCGTGTGCTTTAACAAATTTCGTTTGAAGCCTCTTGAGATTGATAATTGTAGCGTGTCTTAAAATTTAAAGTGCGATTGTACGAGGCTTGTTCAACTGAAACCCATCTTTGATCAATTTAGAAATTTCAGAAAATGTTTTTTCGAATGTAGGATCCGTCTATAGTATTGTTCGCAATCTGGGTTACAGCAAAGTTTGTTAGCAATGGATTCCTCGTCTCTTGTCTAGTGAACAAAAATGCTTGCGGATGGGCTTATCTCTTCAATACCTCACAGACTATAGGCAAAATGGTGATGACTTTCTTGTGTCAATAGTTGCTAGTGACGAAACTTGGTGCCAACCAGTGTTTATCGATGGTTGACCGAATTCAATCATGGCTGTAGTTCGCTCAACGACGAATTTCGTGAAGGTCGTCCAAAATCGGTAGTTGTTCCGAAAAACATTGATGCGGTACGTGAACTGATACTGCAAGATCGTTATGTGACTTATCGTGAGATTGAAGTATCCTTGGACATTAGTGGGACCAGCATACATTCAATATTGCATGAACATTTGGCAGTAAAAAGGATTTGTTCGCGTTGGATCCCACATAATTTGACAATTGCTCAAAAACAAGCTCGTGTCAATTGGTCGCAAGAAATGCTCAAAAAATTCGATCGCGGTGCTTCAAAACATGTGTATGACATCGTGACAGGTGACGAATCGTGGATCTAAGCGTATGAGCCCGAAAGTAAACAGCAGTCGACTGTATGGGTCTTCCAAGGCGAGCCAAACCCAACAAAAGTCTTTCGTGCTCGAAGCACTTCGAAGCAAATGGTCGCCTGTTTTTTCCGAAAACCTGGACATGTTTCGACCGAACCATTGGTGCACCGTAGAACGGTCAATTCTGAATGGTACACAACCATTTGTTTGCCACAAGTCTTTGGAGAAATAAGGAAAACCAACTGCCACGACAATGCGAGCTCTCACACACATCACCTCGAAGTGACTTTTTGAGCACTCACAACGTTGATTTGATGTCATCCGCCCTATAGTCCTGATTTGGCACCCAATGACTTCTTTTTATTACCGACATCAAAAATAAATTGCGAGGTCAACTTGTTTCGACATTTGAAGAAGCAGTTGATGCGTTCAAAATGCATGTTTCGGAGACACCTCAATCGGAGTGGAAAAAGTGCTTTGAAAATTGGTTCACACGCATGCAAAAGT
Source organism: Limonius californicus (assembly GCA_014611495.1). Classification (NCBI taxonomy): domain Eukaryota; kingdom Metazoa; phylum Arthropoda; class Insecta; order Coleoptera; family Elateridae; genus Limonius; species Limonius californicus. Next base: position 25,077 of record JABXWE010014419.1, read on the forward strand.
GTATTGATCTTCATGGACAATATTTTAAAGAACAATAAAGCCATTTTCGATGATAAATATTTGTTTCTGATCTCTAATCCCGAAATATAAAAGGTAACCCTCGTATGTGCTTAATATCAGATATGCTCAGTTTTAATAATGTGCTGAATTTTCAAGAAGATAAATATTCTTAATCATGTGAATTTAAAATTTTAAAGTAACTAATAACAGGCTTGTTCAACTGAAACCCATCTTTGATCAACTTAGCCTTGAAAACCAATGCAATAATTCAAATGACGTTTGTTAATGTTAGTAGTGTTTGTAAGCAACACATTAATAAGTTCCTGGCGTTTGAATTTGATTCTGATTTTTAAAACCTCGATTTTGAAATGGCGTTTGTTGTTGAAAATCCGTCCAAGCTTGATCAGCGTGCGGTCCTACAATTTTTATGCGATGGGGGAATGCAACCATTGTAGATTCATACGTGAATGCAAGCAGTGTATGTAAATTCTTGTATTGCGTACCCAACTATGAAGGAATGGTGCTGAAAATTTAAGAATGGAAAGGAGGGGACTATGGATCAGCCGCGACCAGGTGCACGGTGTACTGCATTAACAGAAAACAATATGGCATGTGTGGAAGGCCTTATTAGAGAAAATAGTCGGATTTCAATTAGAGAAATTTCAGAAATTGTTAGTGCGAGTGTAGGGTCTGTCCATAGTATTGTTCGTAATCTGGGTTACAGCAAAGTTTATTCGCAATGGATTCCTCGTCTCTTGTCTAATGAACAAAAATGCTTTCGAATGGGCTTATCTCTGCAACACCTCACATACTATAGGCTAAATGGGGATGACTCTCTTCTGTCAATAGTTGCTGATGGCGAAAGTTGGTGCCATTACTACGAGCCATCCAGTAAGTTATCGTCGATGCAGTGGAAACATTCAAGTTCACCACCACCGAAAAAGTTTAAAGCACAACCTTCTGCAGACAAGGTGATGTCAACATTTTTTTTAGACCAAGTAGGACCCTTTGTTGATAGAGTTTTTAAGGAACCTGGAGTAAACGTCAATGCAAATCTGTACAATGAAACTTTGAACAAGCTTTATCAAGTAATAAGACGGAAACGCCCAGGAAAACTTACGCGTGAGTTCATTTTGCTGCACGGCAATGCTGGGTCTCATGTTGCTAATGTAGTAAAAGAAAACCTTCAACGAAACAAATGGATGGTTTTAGAACATCCACTCTATAGCCCAGATCTATCGCCTTGCGATTTCCATATTTTTGTACCTCTGAAAAAGGCGTTGAAAGGTCGGGATTTTGAGTCTGACGCAGAAGTACAGATACCTGTGGAAGACTTCTTCAATCAGCAGCCACAAGAATTCTATCAGCAGGGTATACGTAGGTTAGTAAGACAATGGGATAGGTGCCTTAACTGTGATGTTAATTATTTGTAATTAAATTGTTGAATAAATTTTTCATAAAGTCAATGGGTTTCAATTTAACACACCTCGTATAAAAATGAATACACCAAAAAATTA
>JABXWE010014421.1:0-25199 GCA_014611495.1 Limonius californicus
ACTCGTAAAGATTTTGAAGAAAGAAGCAGAATATATGGACTATGTTTACGATAGGCAATACTTAAACTTGAAAGGCAAAAGAAGAAAAAAGAAGTACGTAAGATTGGACGAAAGAATAGAGAAGACGCTTGTGGAATTTGAAAATACAGGCGATTTAGGGAAATGTTTGCGTACTTTATCCTATACATAAAAACTTGGTTAACTATATACTACTCGACTATGCATGTATGTAAATATTGTAAATACCAATCTAAAATGCCAAAAACAAAAAAAAATAAACAAAACAAAAATATAAAAAGAATAAAAAATATGACAAGAATCAGCATTGCTAATTCGCAACTTTTGAACACGCCAGCATAATAGAAAATCCTTTGTTATCTGCCAGTCCTAAGCCTGGATAAAGAGTGAAGGAAAGTCATCATTGAAATTAATTATTCCATAGAATAATATGAATGGTTAGTTATTTAGTCAAGAAAATTTACCACTCTAAAACACATAAAGTTTAAAAATCAATCCCCAATCAATACAAAAATCAAAGTACTTATAAAACACATTGAAACTATGGGAACCAAGCGGAAAATTATAAAATTTTGTGTTTTTATAATAACTCTTTGATGTAGGTCTCGTAATTAGCCGTAATTACTAAGGGGCTACAACGTTGTGGTTCATTTCTAACCTAACTCTCCACAACGACCTCAAGAACAAAAATATATGATTTCGCAGTAACTAGGAGAACTAAGGAATTCTATGACAGCAAAATAAAAATTATTAGTTTACATTTAAATAATGTGTTGTATAATACTAACTATTTCTGTCATAATGTATATTACAATAAGTTTGATAAATTCGACAAAGTTCTTGTCTAACTAAAGTTTTTAATGAACCAACATTTCTGGTATGCTTCTATACAGAAAATAAATACTTTGTTGATATAAATAGTTAAAAAAGTATTGAAACAAAATGTATTTAATAGAGTAATTTCAGAAGTTTTAAAAGTGATGCAGGACTTTTAACCAAGATTAAATTAGAAATTTTATATTTACCCTAATAGAAAGTTGTGTTGCTGGATGTATATTTTTATTTTGTCATTGTATTGTTCCTGATCTTTGTCTGAAATCATTTCAGGCAGGCGCAGTTCTTCCAAGCAATGACAAAGTATTTTCAATTGTATTATTGTTTCAATACAAATTGCTAGGAAAAGGCAATCAGTAATACCCACAATGATACCACCAATCGTAACCATCATTATTTGTGCAGCTAACGTACACCTATATAAAGTCTCGTAACCTTTTAAATTCTAGGTTCCAACAATAAGTTTCTTTTGTGTAAATTCGATAGTTATAATCATAAAAATACAAAGCAGCATGCAAGAAAAAAACAATTTTTGGAATTTTCTTGAATTGCTTGATATTTTATCCAATTTAATTCTAACTGATTCAGAACCTACGTTCGTTTTCCAAAATTGATTAATTTTTTCAAGCAAGGTAGTTAAATCTTTTTGTTTTGCGCAAACCGCCATAATCTTTCCAAGTACCTGCAACATTAAACAATTAATTTTTCAGGTTGTAGAAGCTACCCACAAGAAATACTTACCTGTCTATAACCACAAACTGCTTCGAAGTTGCTAACAAGTTCAGTAACATCATTTACGAGGCTGTTTCAAATGAAATCCGGATTGCGTCTTTAACTAAGTTAAATACATTCCCTATTACCAATAATGAAAATAATGATTTAGTTCACACATTTACGGAGGCCATGAATTGATTATTAATTGTCTGGAAACGAAAGACAAATTTAATTTCTCATTTGAATGCTATGGCGTCACTTCAAAGTTGCACCAGCGAAGAAATGCGTTCCGTGATAAGATTTTTAACTGCAGAAGGAGTTAATCCTTCTGAAATTCATTCAAGAATGCCTAAGGTGTACGGAAGTAGCTGTTCAGCTCGTCCAAGTGTGTTTGAATGGACAAAAGGTGCATGAGTGGTTTCGCACAAATCCAAAAGAATTTTTCTCCGATGGAATAGAGGCTTTGGTTGACAGATGGAAAAGGTGTATTGAGAGGCAAGGGGACTATATAGAAAAGTGATAACATTTTTTTGTCAATTCAGTTATTAAATAAACAAGTATAATCACAATCCGGATTTCATTTGAAACAGCCTCGTATAATCGGAAACTGAAGGACTGCCATACATATAATAAATAACGTTAGTATTAGGTACAAAACTGATAACACAATAACTCTTTTGGATCGCACTGGTGAATAAACTCCAAGAATTTTCAATACAAATATTGTATAATGCGATGAGAGAGTCTCCATTATCAATAAATTTCGTTTTTTTAAAACCGTTATGCAGCAACCAACTCAAATAGATTGTATGCATGAAAGTTGTTTGTCTAACAAAATCCTCAAGGAAAATTCTTGCCAAAAAACTGCTCGTTGATGAAATATTCACGTGAAAATGATAGCACAAATAATTAATTTGCCAATAAGCAAACTCAGCTTATTATAGATTTTGTTCGCTGATATTAATGATATTTTATTAATTTATACTTTGGTACTCCAAGTTAGTTGCAAAAAATAAAAACAATGCTGGAAAAGAAGGAAGGAGAATCTAGAGCCGACAAAAAAAATTAAGTGGAAACAATACAATTTGGGGTTAATATTAAGTTGTTAGTTATTAGGAAACTAAGAGAGGTGGACTCTGTTACCTTAGGAAATAGATAGATAAGAGATACGAACACTGTGAAACTTTACCAAAGTTAATAGGGTAAAACACATAATCGCATAACGGTCCCGGGTGCATACTCACAGTCCCATTGATGCGTAGCTTACTAACTACCCGGTGTTACAACAGCGGTGCCTTGCGGTATACATTGCAGGCATGCTAACGTTGTGCAATGCCCCACCCGATCTCACCCTATCCCGAAAATTCCTACCCACCTACTGGCATGGGGTGGGCGTGGCTTATCCAGAATCGACCATCGAGTCAGCTCCATGTCAGATGATGATGATGATGATGAATGCTGGAAGCACACGAATAAGCCTCACAATACGGACGGAAAGCAAAGGCTCCACATGCTACGAAAATGGACAATGGTAGTCAGAACTCCGAAAATATAGAGTAGTGGAGGAAGGGAAAGCTATAATGTATGAGATTGACAAAACGAAAAATGATACAATGGCGCTAACCGAAAGAAAACGGAAAATCCAAGGAATTGAAGATTGTGGAAAGAATATATACAGCGGAGTAGAAACACATGAAGCTGCTAAAAAAACAAGTAGCAAATTGGGTAACAGTCAATATAAAATAGTAAATATGACACATTTAGAACACCTTAAAACTGTTACAGGAGTTTATGCTCCAAATGTCGATGAAAGCACAGAAGAGAAAGAAAAATATATAGAATATATATTCCAGAAATGCTCAAGATAGCATAAAAATATGTTGCCAACAATAATCAACAAAAAAAATAAATTAAATAAAACCAGAAAGAAAACGCCAATGACGTAATAAATGTTCAAGGTGCCCTCCACTTTGCTGTCCACATAAGTCAATTTGCCCCATAAGAGTATTACTATACGAGCTAGCATACGTGGGGTGGTTGACTTACATGATTCAATAATGCTTTATGCCTTAGCAACGACTTATATTTTGAATTTGGTTTTAACAGCTAATTGGCACCAATTAAGCGCTAAATATTCACAGAACAATCACTTACACTCAGACACTGTTTAGGCAACTTCTGATTGCAAAACCAATTCATTCCATCCTTTTAAATTACTATATAACCATTAAAAATTGAAAAATAGTAAACCGCAAATGTTTGCAGATATTTACAAAACATTAATTTTCAAATCTGAAATTGTTCAGTCAATTTCACGATGGCCAAACTAATAAACTCACTTTCCTTAATAACTTGGCAATGAGTTCTAGTTTGAAATTAGGTTCAACCGCTAATTGGCTTTAATTAGGCTCTAATTATTCTAAGAAAAGAAAAATACACTCAGATATGGTTTAAACAATTGCGATCACAAAACTAATTGATTTAACTCTTTTACAAATCTAGATAACCACTTAAAATTGGAAGAAATTTTTAACCACAAATTTTTGCAAATATTTACAATAAATTTAAACGTCGGAACTCATTTCGCCAACTTCGCGATCGCCCAACTAATTCACTCACTCTTGTAAATAGCTTGGCAATGAGTTCTTGTTTAAAATTAGGTTGAACAGCACTAACTGGCACTAACTAGGCGCTAAATATTCAGAGAAAATAAATTCCAATCCGCTGAATCTAATTTCAAACTAGAACTCATTACCAAGTTATTTACAAGAGTGAGTTAATTAGTTTGGCGATCGTGAAGTAGACTATTTCGATTGCAAAACTAATTAATATAATTCTATTAAGGAACTAGATAACCACTTAAAATTGGAAAATGATTTTAGAGCACAAAATGGTACAAATATTTACAAAGAATAAATTTAAACGTTGGAACTCATTTCCTTAACTTCACGATCGTCAAACTAATTAACTCACTCAGAAATTTTTCCACCGTCTTCATAATGGCAAACGAAATAAATTTTTGAGGAAGAAGGTGTGAAGATATTGCACATATATTATTCACAAAGAAAACAATAATTAGAAATTTTTTCGCCAATATAAAACTGGCAAAAATTTAATTTTTGTCTAAATATATCGGTAAAAATTTAACCCTTAACAACCCAGTAGTGTCTAACGGACACATTTTCAAACTTATTTGCCTACAAAATTTAAAGTATTTGTTTTATTGTAAAACCGTTTTATCTAATTTATTCTCTTTGTTTTGTTGTTCAAATTATCTAGTTAAAATATTCTAAAAATAAATTGTTTTTTTATTTAATCAATTTTCCGAAAAAATGACGTAACTACCCAGATGTGTCTGTTGGACACTTACGGCGATCATCGCTGAGACTCGTTGAAACTTGCAGTTTCTGTTCAATTTATCAGTGCTCACTAACATTTACAGATGTGTAGTTGATGTTATTAGTGTTATAGTGATCTTTCAGGGCGTTTCAAGTTGTGTGAAAGTCTTATCAGTATTCTTCAGTAAGAAAATGTTATAAGGTAAACTTAAAAATATAATTTTTAATTTTGTATCATAACCGTACTTTTTTCTTAGATTTTTAAGGAATGGCTAAGCGTAAATTTCTGACTGATGAAGAACTCCGATGAGCTTTAGAGGAAAGTGATGATGAGACCTATGTATTTAGAGAAACTGACAGTGACGAAGAGGATTTTGCTGTAGATAGTGTTTCTGAGAGCGAAAGTGACGTGACAGAAATTGCATCTGAAGTGGATGATGAGCAATTGTGTAGTGACAACGAGGATTCAGTTCAAGAGGAAGAAATGAACGATTATAGACCTCCGACTGTTGAATATGTAGGTAAGGATGGAACTAAGTGAAAATCAGAACCGGAAAAGCCAAGTAAAACTCCACGTCATAATATAATCAGTGGCGGAATTGATAAGGTGATTCTTCCTCCAGGACAAGCAATTGATGATTCTATCGACACTTTCAATTTATTTTTTAACCAGTAGGTACTCGAACTTATTGTAAAGCATACCAATGCCGCAGCTGAAAGAGTGTTGCAAAATAAATGGAAATTGGTGGATACGGTTGAATTACAAGCATTTTTAGGTCTTGTTACGGGTACTTTTGTCCCTGAGAGTCAGGCTTCCCGTTATACTTCTACGTTATACTGGGTGCGCACCAATAATTTTGATTTTCGACCTTCAGTTGTGTATTTTTAAATTTGGCGCGGGGTACGTTAGCTTATGGAGTTCCGGCTTGACAAATTCGTGATGGGGTGAGTTCCGGTTCCGCTTATGTCATGTGCTAGTGGTCTTTTGGGCGTACAACTTCTCCTTTGAGTTTTGGGTTTTCAAGTTCCCATCAGTTTTAATCTGGTTTCTACTCAAGGATTTTAGAAGTTTCTGGGCATTTTTGGTGCCTGTTGGATTGTAGTCCAGTCTTTGCCCGGTCGCTGGTTGCGGAATTTTCGTTCACCCAGCTTCGAGCACATGGTTTTGGCAGTTGGAAGATTCACCCGCACTCCCGAGGATTTAATAGGAACTCAAGCCAGGTTAGATCTGTCCAACCTGTTCATTATCTGCTTATTACATTATTAGTGTCCCGTGGGTGAGCGGTTTTTTTTTGTTGTGCACCAGCCATCAAATTCTCCGTTGATAAGTTCGTGTCAAAGTGATGTTTTAAATCTCTTTCAACCGTTTAAATTTTGGGAGCCTGTTCAAATACCCTATCAGATTCATTGTGTGTTACCTTTTCTTATCGCCGTAGCAGTATGTACAATTGTGTTCGTGCTGCGAAGTCATTTGTTGATTAGTTAAAACCAGATTTCGCTGGGCTGACTCTTGATGTGCCAATTTAATTTATCGTAGTATATTAATTATATTCAGCTAAGGCTGAGCCTATACTGTACTTTCGAATTTCATTTATTGTAGTATATTTATATTCAGCTAAGGCTGAGCCTACACTGTACTTTCGAATTCCATTTATTGTAGTATATTTATATTCAGCTAAGGCTGAGCCTACACTGTACTTTCGAAGTTCATTTATTGTAGTGTATTTTCTAAATTAATTTATGTATGTCTAACTTGTTTTACAGCGGTTAAAATAGCAAACAGTTGCCCCTGTGTTTTGCCTTAATGAGAGCACTTGGACAGTTATGCGAAGTATTTTTTTTTTCGTGCGCCAAGCTTACTTTCGCGAACGGTACGCTACGGTAACGCTACCCTTTATTGCTCCTTATCATCGAAGGCCTTTGATTCTGGGGATCACGTATATTTTGCCGCGCTTGTTCGTTCTTGCGCATTTGCATTTATTTGTTCTTTTACGTTAAAATTTTATTCACCTAATTGCTTTCCAGTTTGACGTCATTAACATTTTATCGTACGGGGTTGTTTCCTATTACGTTAGTAAAACTTTATTTACATTTGTACGTGCTATACTAATTTTGATTACTGCTAATTTACCAGTTGTCTACAATTGTTCATGATTGTTGAAATTTCGTTAATATTAATTTTGATGGTGATGTTTATGCCATTTGTACTTGTGTTTTTTTTTAAGCTGCCCATCACCTTGATTTATGCAATTTGGATTTGCGTATAGGTTATTACTTTTTTTATATATATATATATATATGTACATCCTTATGTCTTGGTATTGATTTAATTTTGGATTTGCTTCTGTATACTTAAACTGTTTTGTTTATTCTATGTTGTGAATTTTTTTTTGAGAAATATACGTTTACTTATCGTCATACGATTTGCGAGTTTTATTATTGCTATCTAGTTGTATTTGAAGGATATTCACCCGGTTTACTTGGAACGGTAGACCGGCTTTCTGAAGATTATTTTGTGTAAGGTAAGTTCCTGGCGCCCTAGGGCTTCTTTTATATATAGCAGTCAAAGAGCCACGACCTTCTCGGCTGATTTAGCCAAAATAATCTACGTTTCTCATCGCCGGATTTCACCATATCGCAGTATTTAGTTCGAATTTGAGTAAATGTATTTAGTGTTCTCTTGAAGGTGAAAATAAGGTGACAGTCTACTGCTAACTGCTGGTGTTAATAAACAGGGAAGAGTAGATTTTAGATAGTACTGGGATCCTATATTTGGGAATCCAATATTTCGTGCTACTATGGGTAAGAATACATTTGCAAGTATCCAGCGTTTTCTAAGATTTGACGATAAACCTACTAGGTCAGTCAGAAGATCAAAAGATATACTGGCACCTATAAGGGAATTATGGGAGGATATAAATCTCAAGCTGCGAAAGTTTTATTTACCAGGCGCAAACCTTACAATCGATGAGCAGCTAATTCCTTTCCGTGGACGAGTGTCTTTCAAGCAATACTTACCCAGTAAACCTGACAAGTACGGCATGAAGGTGTGGTGGATTTGTGATAGCAAAACAAGTTATCCTTTGATCGGGATACCATATCTCGGAAAAGACGGACAAAACAGAGCAGAAAATTTAGCTCACTCTGTAGTAACTAATTTGTGCGAACCATATTACCGTACCAACAGAAATGTGGCGTTCGATAATTATTTTACGAGCTTTGAAGTTGCAAAATCATTATTTCAGAATGGACTAACAATGGTCGGCACTATGAAGAAAAATAAGCGTTGCATTCCTCAACATTTTCAGCCAAGTAGACTAACACGCGATATTCACACTAATATGAAATATCTTTGGTTTTAGTAAAAACATGACATGACACAACATGACGCTAGTGTCATATGTGCCAAAAAAAAACCGTGCAGTTATTTTGCTCTCTACTTATGCATCATACCAATGAAGTAGACGTTACAAACAAGATTAAATCTGAAGAAAACCTGTACTACAATGCGACAAAAAGTGGTGTCGATACTCTTGATCAAATGGTGCATGAATATACAGTTCGACGCAAAACAAATAGATGGCCGGTAGCATTTTTTCAGAATATTATTGACTTTGTTGGCATTGAAATCACTAATTATTTGGAAAAATTTAAACCCCACTTGGAATCTACGTAAGCCGTATTTTCAAAGGAAAATCTTTCTAAGAGAAATTGCCATGCAATTGGTGTCGCCTATTATTATAAGACGAGGGAAAAGAGGGTTGACGAAGAACCACGTTGCAGCGATACAGGATGTTGTAGGGTCAAGTCAACAACAAACTGCCATTCAATCAGTTGAATTAGTTGTCAAAAGAAAAAAGCGTTGTCACATTTGCCCTTCTAAAATTTCTAGAAATTCAAAGCAGTGTTGTGACAAGTGTAATTTAAATATTTGTTCTGAACACTCTACAAAAAAATCATTTGTTTAAATTGTTTGCCTTAGTAAATAACTAAGTAATATTTAGTAGCTGTAGAAACACGTAGCAACAATAAATATGTTAAAAATATATTGCTTTTTACTAAAACTACTAGGATTTGCTGAGATGTGTCTATTGGACACTACTGGTCATTTAAGTTACAATCGCATACTGGGCTGTTAAGGGTTAAATTAAAAATACGTTTTGAAAGCGAATTCAAAATTTGGGCCTAATGATGCTTCACCTACTTCACAAACTTGTTTAATACCTATTACGTGCACACATTATCATAAATATTTGTACGTCTTTCAAAATTTAATGCTGTTTTTGAGCACTTTCACATCGCATTAATAAAATAAAATATGTTTCCGCTCACAAATTGGAGGCCGTATTGGATATTAATGTGAAATACATATATGTATATACATTTAAGGTAATATGTTTAAGAAAAAAACAACTCACTTGCTACCAGTTCACTTGTACCAAACAAACTAAACACGTCAGATATTAGTAAAAAATAGAACATTCTCTAGTAATGAATTTTTAAATTAACTGTCTACGTCTGTAATTTGTTGGGTTGTACCACATTATTATAGGTGTTATATAAAGTTTGGAAGCTTCAACTTTTATATAACTCGAAAAACAGCAAACTGACGTGTTTCGAAAGAGTTAATAATTAACACATGATCTGAAAACGTATCTCGATATAAATGTAATACATACGAAATTATTGTACAGTTAATTACTTTTAACAGCATGCTTTTCTAAGTCAATTATGTTGCATACATTGATAACAATCAATTTAGTTTGCCGCTGGTAATCATCGTATTCATATCTTTCCATAAAGTTTCCTTGAAGACAATATATGCTATCTATTTATTCATCATCATCATGATCATCTGACATGGAGCTGACTCGAGGGTCAATTCTGGATACGCCAGGCCCACCCCATGCCAGTAGGTGGGTAGGGATTTAATGGACAGGGTGGGATCGGGTGGGGTATTGCACGTTAGCATGTCTGCAATGCGTACCGCAAGACACCGCTGCTGCAACACCAGGTAGTTAGTAAGCTACGCATCAATGGGGTGTTTGAGTACGTAACCGAGACCGTTATGCGATTATGCATTTGAGCCTAATAACTTTGGTATCAAAGTTTCACATTGTTCTTATTTCATCTATCATCTATCTATTGTTCTAAGGGTAGTGATTGCACCGATCTGTTCTGTTCGTAGTTCTTATCTATCTATTGTCTTAAGGTAACAGACTGCCCTATCTTAGCTTCCTAATGACTAATTAAAGCTAATTACGCTAATTACAACTTTTTTACCACTGATTTGGAGGTTCAAATCTGGTATGTCTTCGGGGTTCTGTGTTATCGCCATGCTGCATGCTATTTGTGTAGCCATGGACAGTACGTATCGTCCGGGTGTTAGTACTGCCGTTTGTTCTTCTATTCTTTGATCTACCATGTTCAGCTTGGGCGTTCCGTTCCTACTTCCTCTGGGTTCCCTGTCTTCTGTGGCCGTGATACTATCATAATGGTTTCTGGAGCCGTCTCCAGCTGACCTGTGCGCTATTCGTATCTCTTTGATTGGTTCGTTGATGTCTTCCGGAGTGTGTGTGGAGGTTGGTTCTGCCTCGTAGTATATTTCTATTGATGCCTTTGGTATTTCTGCTGCTGCTGCTATTGATTCGACTCCTCCCCAGAACCTATCTTCCCCTAGGTCTTCTAAATAGGCTTCCACTTGTAGTGCCGGTCCGTAGGTATGTGCTAGGTGATCGTATCGCGGGGCCAGGCTTCTTACATTTTCCTTCAGTTGTAAAACTTTTGTGTATTTCCTCTGATGTATACACGATCTTTTTCCTGAAATTGAGAGCTTCCTCTTTGAGCCGTCCCCGCGTTGCTGTGCCCCCCGTGTTTTGATCTGCTATAGAGGTGAATAAACAGTTCCCATCTCCTGGGATCTTCCGCACTGTCAGTTTGTGTCTGTCCGTAAATACTGTTTCCTGTTCCATGGCCTGTAGTATGTTCCCTCCTTTTGAGAATTGTCGTTGGTTTTCTGTTGTGTAGTCTGCCGTGTGTATGTTTTTTTTGTCCCCTCTCTGATTACCAGTTCCTCTTGACCACCACCTTGATGTTAGGCCGAAAATACCTCTAAATTCCTCTAAAATAGAAACAACGAAAAATTTTCCCTAGTCACAATAGTGCTAAGCGCGGCTATTTACGGTCTCTTATATGTGTTCCCGGATCTGCGCTCTAAATTAAATTAAATTGACTGGGATTAAGTTAATTAAAGTAATTAAGTTAAGTTAATTAAAGGTAAATAATATTAAAGTGTACAAATCGTCTGTTACCTTTAGATGTTACCAATGCCTAGACCTGAATTGTCTCTATTATATTCTGTTTTACTGTTAAGTTTGAAATATTCTGAATTTTGCTTTAACCTCGGTTGTTAACTTATCTTTTGTTAGCCGCTTTTTCCCGTTTTAACTACTCAAAATAAAGCTAAACGCGACTCTTCCGGTTTCTAATTTTGTTTACCCGGAACTACGCTTTGAATTAGTTAAGGGAGATTAATTTAGATTAAATTAATAGAGATCAAAGGAGATTATGGTTTCCGATCGTTTTCCTTTATGTGTAGAGGTTGCAGCTACCGAGACCTAGATTTGCCTTAACTGACCTACACGAATCTGAGCACATCGTATTCATATCTTTCCATAAAGTTTCCTTGAAGACAATATATGCTTTTCACTAGAAAATATATTGCACTTTATACTGTAGCTGCTGTAGCGGACGGGCCGAATGTTAGGTTTCCTTCAATTAATAAGACTCTTCCTAAACCTGCAGACAAAGTGAGGTTATAAAAAATAAAAACATAGTGATATTTCAACTTCAACAAAACATCCAATATTTTCTGATATTGTATACTATTTATTATCTTTAGGGACAGCCTTCACGTCAGTTTTTGGCTCCCCATACTTTAGCTAGTTGAAATTCAGAACACAAAACTAGTTATTACGTAATCTGAAATATTTAGAGATTGAAAAATAATCAATTTTAAATTGAAAAATCTGACATGGTCTATAAGAAAATGAAATAGAGGACTATGGAACAATATTTTCAAAGTTCTATATCTATAGCGAAAGCATTAAAATATTTTAACTTTTTAGTATTGTTGCTCTTTTATATGGAAACTTATTTTATTATATTTTCTGCTACATAGTACTAAACATTATGGTACAGAGCTTGAAATACCTCGCATTCTTTTCTTTATTAGCCCGCAACATCCCATTGTTGGGCAAGTGCCTCCCCCATAAGGGGGGGTTTATTGATCTACTCTCCCATAGTGATCAAGCCACGTGGAAGAGAAGCGGCGCGTTAACGCAACCTTCGGGTCACCCATCCAAGTACTGACCGGAGACCACGCTGCCTTAACTCTCTTGATCGTACGTGAACAGGCGAGGAATGTGCGCAACCTGTGACATATACCTCGCAGTGCTTAGCATTAATTGACGCTACATTTCGTTATTGTAAATTATATGGTAGTATGGTGGTGTACTTGAAACAACCAAAAACTTTATTTCAGACAAACATTAAAAATTTTACCTGAGTAGTTGACTCCTGAATTTGTTTTTCAAAATTTTCTTAGAGCATGTAGTTTTTTTGGCTAATGTATTCCGCCATTGCTAATACATTGGCTGAAAGTTAAAAAAATACAGTGCTTACGTACAACATGGCTTATGATCTAGTCTACATATAACAGTCCACAGATTTTTTTTATTAGCTTACATTACAATCGGTCTCTTAGAGACACTCAGTAGGTAGTTTGACACAGTGGTAATTGAAAAACATGTAGGTAGATCATAATAAACTTAATTCTGATTTAACATATACTTATATAAGATACACACCATTGTCACTTAAATCTGTTTATTACATCTAGGGGTTTAAATCGTCTTAATCTTAGTATTCTTCATCACTTTCTATTAGGAATATCACTGGGGTATTTGGGTGACCACTGATTCGATCTAGGTAACATGCACTAAAGTTTTGGATTTCTTGGTTAACGATAGGAACTACAAGATCACTTCTTATAACTTCGTTTGGGACGTAGCATGGTCCGTTTCCTATGGTTCTATGTACTTTCGATTGAAATCGTCTCAGAGTCTCGATATTTTATGTCTTGACTGTGCCCTGTAGTTGTCTTCCGTATGTACATATGGGTGTAAGCATAGCTCTGTAAAGGAGTAACTTGCTCTCCAAGGATGGCTGTGACTTCCGCCCTATCAGCCAAATACATTTTTCTTCAGGCCTAACTGTTTACGACTGACCCATTTGTGTGTCTTCTACGTCAGTTTTCTGTCTAGGTGAATACCGAAGTATTTAGCACTTTCAACTTGTAGAATCTGTTAATTATTTAACATCGGAAGACAAGTACCTCTTCTTATGGCAAATGTTAGGTTTACTGATTTGCTTTCATTTACTTTTATAGACCACTTTTTACACCAACACTGTGTTTTATCTAGGTGAGTTTGTTGTTTATGGGATACCAGATTTTAATCAGGGTGCGATGCAGGCTAACCCTATCATCAGCGAAAGTAGCGCCCTTGTTTCTTGTGGTTGTAGGGAGGTCAACTATAAGTAGCAGCTACAGAATTGGGCCCAGCACACTGCCTTGGAGAACACCTCACCAATGGATTATAGGGATGTTAGCTACCATATAGACTTAATGTAGACATTATGGGAATATCAGAGACAAGATGGCCGGGGTGTGGAAAATGTAATATTGGAACAAATACAATATATTACTCAGGTAACAACAATGCAGACCACCTAAATGGCGTCGCCATTATGGTTAATAAGGACACGAATAAAACTATAATTAATTTCGTGCCATTATCAGACCGTGCGATGCTAATACAGTTAAAAGCAACGCCAAAAAATATCAACATCATCCAGGTATACGCCCCTACAGCGGATAAACCAGATGCGGAAGTCGAACAACTATACGCGCAAATAAAAGAACTAAGAAAAAGCATAAAAGGAAATGAAGTCGTTATTATTATGGGAGACTTTAATGCCAAAGTGGGCAAGGACAAAATAGAGGACATCGTGGGAGAGTACGGTTTAGGTGAACAGAATAATAGAGGAGAACGGCTAATACAACTTTGCCAAGAAGAAAACATGGTGGTCTCGAATACATGGTTCAAACTACCACCGAGGAGACTTTATACATGGACATCTCCACAACACACTGCTGAGCATATTACACGCAACCAGATAGACTATATTTTAATTAATAAGAGATATAGAAACGGGTTAACGGGAGTCAAAACATATCCTGGTAGCGATGTAGGCTCGGATCACAACCCGGTTATAGGAAACGTTAACATACGCCTTAAAAAGATACAAACCCGATCTTACAGGAAACCAAATATGCAAAAACTAAAAGATCCAATACAGTGCGAAGAATTAAAGCACGAGCTAAATAACAATATAAACCAACATAGATTACAAGTACGAACAAACAACGTAAATAATACAGTAAATACAGAACACATAGAATCCGTTTGGAATAAGTTAAAATCAGCCATCATTAATACACAAAACACCATTATTATGCATGATTCCAACAGCAACAAAAAGCCCTGGATGACTCCAGAAATATTAGTATTAATGGACAAAAGAAGAACTTACAAAAACAAAAACCAACAACAATATCGACAAATACATCGCACAATACAAAGAAAAATACGGGAAGCAAAAGAACAATGGCTAAACGAGAAATGCAATGAAATAGAGGAATTAGAAACAAAACATGATGCTTTTAACATACATAAAAAGATTAAAGAGATTACAGGCTTTCCAAAAAAATATAGCAGTAATAAGATCATGAATAAAAACAATCAACTAATAACAAACAAAGAAGAACTACACCAAGTATGGATGGAATACATAAAAGACATGTTCGAAGATGAGAGAACAGAACCTCAACAAATAATTTCGGCAGAGCATGGACCAGACATACTGAATGTGGAAATCACAAGCGCATTACGAAACACAAAAAATGGTAAAGCTGCCGGACCAGACCAGATTTATAACGAATTTCTGAAACTCTTAGACGAAGGAAACATTGAATTACTCACCAACCTGTTCAATTCAATTTATCAAACCGGAATATTACCGAAAGACTGGTTAAAATCAGTTTTCATCACCTTGCCGAAAAAATCAAATGCAAACAAATGCGATGAATTCCGTCTCATGAGTCATGTACTTAAACTATTTTTAAAAATCCTACATCGCAGAATATATAAGAAATGTGAGCAAGATCTAAGTGACTCACAATTTGGATTCCGGAAGGGGTTTGGAACCAGAGAAGCGCTATTTAGCTTATCAGTACTACTGCAAAAATGTAGAGACCAACAGAAAGATGTGTTCATTTGCTTCATCGATTACGAGAAGGCATTTGACCGCGTTAAACATAGCAAATTAATGAGAATACTGGCGGAGAAAGGCCTAGACTACGAAGACATAAACGCCATCAAAAATCTTTACTGGAATCAGAATGCCACCGTAAGGTTGGATAATGAAAACACCGAAGAGATTCCAATTAAAAGAGGCGTTAGACAAGGTTGTGTCCTCTCACCTTTATTGTTTAATATCTATTCAGAAGAGATCTTCAGAAAAGCTTTAGAAAACACTGAAGACGGCATAAAAGTAAATGGTGAGTTATTTAACAATATACGGTATGCCGACGACACGGCAGTGATTGCGGATAGCCTAGAGGGTCTACAGCGCTTAATGGATGCAATAACTCGAGAAGGAGACGTAGTCGGATTAAAAATAAACACTAAGAAAACAAAATTCATGATATTCAGCAAAATACCAATAGCACAAGCTCAATTGACAATATATAACCAACAAATCATGAAAGTATCAAAATTCAAATACCTCGGTTGCTGGTTGACGGAAGATGGAGACCCAGATCTGGAGGTAAAATCAAGAATAGAATTAGCAAGATCGTCGTTCCTAAGAATGAAACAGTTACTTACCAACCGCAGCCTTCAACTGGCAACAAGATACAGATTCGTGCAATGTTACATACATTCAGTGTTACTATACGGCGTCGAGGCCTGGACACTCAAGGCTAATACGGAAAAGAGATTAAACGCGTTCGAACTCTGGGTATTCAGAAGAATGCCGCGCATATCGTGGACAGAACACATTACAAACGAAGAGGTGCTGAGAAGAATGCACAAAGAAAAGCAACTGCTAACACTTATAAGAAAAAGGAAAACAGCATACCTGGGACACCTATACCGAAATGATAAATACAACGTCTTACAGCTCATCATGGAAGGGAAAATCGATGGAAAAAGGGGACGTGGTCGAAGAAGATGCTCCTGGCTCAAAAATATCAGAGACTGGACACATATGAGTACCCATGCATTGATTAGAGCAGCTAAAGATAGAGAAAATTTTGCCGAAGTTGTTGCCAACATTCATTAATGAATACGGAACTTTAAGAAGAAGAAGCTACCATATGTGATAAGGAAGTGCCTATTACTTAGGTTCGATTTTAAGATTTAGAAGTAATCCGTAGGTAGATTTTTCTATAATGCAGCACAATTCCTTCGACCTTAGAGGTCTCTAATGTTTCGTCGAATACCCTATGAACCTTCTCAGTTGTGGCAGGATTTCTTCGAAACCCGAATTGGTGATCAGATAAAAAAGATTGCCCAATAGTATTAGATATAGCTTTTCTACGAGCATTATCTCAAACACTCTCGACATTACTGGTAGTAGACTGATTAATCTATATGACACGCAGGTTGCCTGCTAGATTTACCTGGCCTTGGTATTAGGATTAGTACAGCATTCTTTCACTGTTCAGGAAAATGCCTTCTCACGGTCACTTTTCGCCCACGTATTATTGACGATGCGAATGGGCATTTTCTATTATTGTAGTTACTTTAAGTGTCTTGTGGCTCTCCAGAGCGAGCAGTCGTCAGCTTCCAGAGGTGACAGATATTTTAAGTAGTTTTGTACATTCTGGGTCTTGAACCCTGTAGTTGCGCGATTAAGCGATCTTTTTGTAGATAATGCATTGCTTCCATCAGTATGAAACGGCTACCGGTAACGATGTATTCAGGTGTAACTTCGATACCGCAAGCAGATGAAAGACACAAACGTAACAAAAACTGGTAGTGAATCTTCTTAACTTAAAATAAGTTAATGTGTACATACTAAAAAACATTCCACAGCCTCCGCTTAGTAAAGTGAAAAGTATCACAAGTAAGTGGGATCCTAGAGATGCTTGGAAAACCGCGTCCTAGATCTCGCTCTTTCAAAGCAAGCAAGCAAGTGGGATCCCTTCATATAGTTACGTTAAAAAGTTAGAATAAACAAGCCCACATAATCACTGATTGTATAGTAAAAAACAAAAACTAATGTATGTCTATATGGCTAAAGTAAATAGTAAATCAGTCCGAATACTACAATCAGTTTAAATGTAATATGTGTCCAATTTAGCAAATGAAAATTATGTACATAATCGGTCTACAACAAACATATATTGTTCAGGTCTACTAATTTCAAACAAGAACAAAATGAAGATGTACAACGCTGAGTGCCTTTAAATGTTTAATGTAATCACTACCTCCATCTAGAATAACAGCAAGAAAAGAAAAGCAACTCACTTAGTTTGTTCCACAATTGTAAGTACAGGTAACGGTCCAGAAGTCTGCTTGCAAGCGGGTTTTTATACTTAAATTTAAGTGTTGATTTTGGTACTCCGGACTTTTTGGCAACTGCTCGGAGTGAATTATTACCACTCCTCAATTCAGCAACTGCTTTGGTTATTGAGGCAGAATCATAACCATTTAACTTTGGCATTCTGAGGCACTATAAAAGGAACGGATTCTCAAAACACAGTAATTGGCCGCTTGACGTACAGTTATTGGCCAATAGCTTATATATTTATCATACATGTGAGTTATATGTCCTATTCGATGACAAATGTAACCGGTTCTGTTTCTAAACTTACATTGTTGTCTTATTAGGTGGAATTTTCCACAAGACCTGCTGATACTAAACACAACCCTAATCGTCTTTGTTGTTGGTTAATCCAACTCGACTTGTACTTTGAATCCCTTCTAAAGCTGGTAGTTCGTTGTTTAGGTACCTCACCTGGGTTATTCTTCGAACTGCCTACATTTCCAAGCCAACGTAGCTCTTCTAAATTGTCGTTGTGGAAACCTTTTCGCTACACGATGGCTTCTTCTTTAAAGCTGACGTTTTCATTCTGTCGACTCAAACTAAATTAAATATACGATAAATGAAATAATCTTCCATATAGGACGTTAAAATAAATTATTGAATATTTTAAGGGCATATGGAATAATCAAGAAAGTTGAAAAGTCTTATTCAGCATAGATTCCCATGCCAACTTTTGTGAGATATAGAAAGTTTAGTACTACCGTTATTATCATTAGATTTTGTTATGTTATGCCATTTAATTGTGCCACTTCATCTGAATTAAAGTCATCTTTTAATTACTGCTTCATAGGAATCAAAATTATACATTAATAGCCATTCTTAAGTTGATTGCTATTTTGTTATTTTTTTAAGATTTAGTTAAGGGAGGCCACTTTCGAAACTTAATCGAACATTTGACATGTTTACAGGTACTAAAAACAACCCTAGCCGTTTTTCATTTAATAGTTATTTGTATACTTTGGCCGCGAAATCATTCTTTAACGTACCGAGAGGAAGATTGCTGCCGAGGCCGGTTGCGGCCGAGGCAAGACAACCCCGAAGACGTTAAAGAATGACGCGGCCGCAGTGTACACAACATTTTTTGTGCGATTGTGTAGAATCCTCAATAATTATTGATGAAATTTTAAAAATTATAATTTTCGTCGTAAATAGAAAGACAGCCGGCTTTCATGTTACCATGGAAATGAGATAAATAATAAATAATTTCAAAAAACTGTCCATTCTCATGCGTCAAAATAAATATATAATCTATTCACGATTGATTTGCCATCCAACAGGCTGTGGAAATCTGGGGGAATGTGTGGTATCATTGAAATTTGTCAATCAATTAAGTTGGGTTATGCTAGTTTTTCTTGATGGAGGTTATGTTTTTTGAAAGCAGGCAATGTTGCCAGTGGAGCTTGTTTGTTCATTTAACGTCCGCCTATTGCTGCTCAATATTCGTTTATAATACTTAGATATAATAATGATTTATATTATATTATAAATAAAATAATAGCTATAATTTTAATGTTGTCGTAACACATACCAAATACATATTGCTGTTCTTTTTCACGAGAATTCTGAACTTAAATCGTATGTATACAGAGCATATTCCAAGCCATTCTTCCTTGTCCTATATTTAGGTCTTGCAGCAAATTGAGAAGAATTAACAACTATGCCGCTCATATTTCAAATTGATATTATGGTAGTCCAGTGGTTGACTGTTTGCCTCTGGTGCTAAGAGACCCAAGTTCGTATTCCACTGATGTCAGTGTTTTTCTCGGGCAAGATAAAAACTGTAAAACACTCATTCACAATTTAGATGCCAAAAGAATATCCCCTACTCTATTCCACCTTCATGCTATCACTCGAAGTATCTGAATCATCGGCACCCTCCGATTCTGAATCAGATTCCCCAATTGAAATAATGAAAGGAGGAATATTTTCAAACGATAAATTTCCCATATGTTTTTTTTCCTCTCCCTGGGTCCGTCTACCCTTGGTTCCGGAGACACTTCAGCCAATAAAGCTTATTGTGTACCCCCTGGTATTTGCTCACACCCAGTCCGTGATCTTACTTCCCTGTACCAAGGCGTACACGCCACTCACGGGGTGCGTATCAAAGTCCTCCGGTTCCATGTACGGTTGCCCGAATATGCGTTGTCTTTTTCCAGCCAGCGCATTAAGCTGCATAGGATGTGCACCCTGGTTAGTCTCCATATTCTCGGGAGGTACTTTATAGCCATACTGGCTCTCAGAATCTTACAGACTCTTATGAGCAGGAGGTCCGATCCCCTCTGCAGCATGGCTGGAATGATCTCATCCGTTCCCGATGATTTGTATGGTTCAAATGAGTTTATGGCTCATTTGATTTTCCTGAAGGTAATCACTTTCCTGGCAGTTACCCAGTCTACCCTTGATGCTCTGTATTTCGAGATATCTGGTCCTTGGCTTTGTCAGTCTAGCGGTGCCTGATTCAATAGGTCCGAACCCGGAAAGTGTACCCGAAATAGTTCGGTCATAGTTTCCTTTCCGGTTTTCGTATATTCTCCAGTACATTTTACTAGATTGCTTATTGAGCAATGGGAAACTTTAGAGTATCTTATGGAGTCTAGCACACTCGGGAGTCTTTTCAATCTCCTCGCAGTGCCTCCTCCATGATACCCTTCTAGCCTTTCTTAGTGCTTGTTTTTCACAATGATCACAGTTGCGCTTTTTCAAAATTTCGTCAGTTACGTATCTTTTATTTCCGTCTGCTGTAAAAGGTTTAATTAACTCCCAAAGTTTTTTCTTAGTAATTTTGCCCTGAATTTCGACTTACTAGATTATTTTACAAAAGTAGGGGACTGTAGAGCTGGCAACACGGCAATTTCATTTTGACATTGCTAGAAATCAATCATATAATATTTAAGAAAGGCAACTTAAGAAAAAAAAAGCACAGCCTGCTGGATGGCAAATCAATCGTGAATAGTGTATATAAGTGACATTTAGTTTAATGGCCGTCGTTATGACAAGGCCGCGAAATTAAATTTTGCGGCTTGCATGGCGTACGCGAAGTTGTTACTTCGCGTACAATTGCACAAAATAGTTATTTTTGATTCTAGATTGCGAAATGATACTTTTGCATTTGAGAATGAAAGGTTTTTTTGCGAGCGCCAGCGAGCAAAAAAATCATTCGTGAATGCAAAAGAATTTCGCAATCGAGTATCAAACAACGTTTTTTCGAAAACTGCGGCTCCACATTAGTGGAAACTCAAAGAAAACTTCTGACATTTATAATCGAGATCAATCTCTACAATCATCTTGGTGTTAAATCTGGTATGCTCTGACCGCTCTGAACAACTAATTATGATAGCAACCCATAGCAACCATAAAAAAAACATCGTAATCTCTAATTTTCTAACGTTTGGTTGCGATTCTGTCTTCAAGCGGTATCACTTTGAATAATTGTACTATTACAAATTTACATTTAAATATTGCTCAAGATAAATAATAAAGATTCCCCCAAATTGTGACCTCTTCTTTAATCAAAAATTGCTGAACGTAATAGTAGTTTACGTAACAAGTCCCGAAAGTGGTCTTTTACTGGACGAGTGGGCAAATTGCAGGGCGAGCCGCAGGCGAGTCTTGCAAGTCTGCGAGTCCAGTAAAAGCACTTTTGGGACGTATTACGTACAATATTTTTTTTAAAACGGGCATTGTACCATAAACTTCATATTATTCAGTTTACATTTTTATAACAAGAACTCTTTATTAACTAATTTTAACAATTTTTTTTTAACAATTTCATCTGGTATAATTTCATCTTCCATTAATTCACAATCAAATGCGTCATTTTGAATATGCATTTTATAATAAATGTCACGTTTTCAACTAAACGTCAAAATATGTCAAGTTATTTTATAGTTTTAAATAATACAAAACTCGGTTACTATAGAAACCAATTGACCGCTATCTTAGACTAACTATTTTATTATTTTTTTTATTAAAGATAGGCCGGAAAGTAAATAAAAATGAGTCCGGTAAAAGCTTTTACCGGACTATCACAATAATTTTCTGGCTCGGTCCGACAAAATGAGATTTTCTGACCTAAAATAAACCGGAAAGTACTAATTTCTGGCCGGTTTTAAAAAAACTACTAATTTTGACACATGAGAATGGACAGTTTTTAGAAATTATTTATTATTTATCTCATTTCCATGGTAACATGAAAGCCGACCGTTTTTCTATTTACGCCGAAAATTATAATTTTTAAAATTTCATCAATAATTATTGAGGATTCTACACAATTGCACAAAAAATGTTGTGTATACTGCGGCCGCGTCATTCTTTAACGTCCTCGAGGTTGCCTTGCCTCGGCCGCAAGCGGCCTCGGCGGCAATCTTCCTCTCGGTACGTTAAAGAATGATTTCGCGGCCTAAGTATACAAATAACTATTGGCTAATTGCCAGGTTACATTTAAAACAAAAACAATAATTAAAACACTGCTGTGTGCATATTTAGTAAGCTTTCAAATTATAGCAAAAATTTGAAGCATTTTACACGAAATTTGTGTTTGCTGTTTGTTTATTTTTGTAGTAAATATTTTTTTTATTGAATGGTTAGCTAGAGCACAGAAAACTATTTGGAGAATAGTTTGAATAGCTCCATCCCAAAGCAAATTTTTAGCACAGAATTTAAAAAAATATTGATTTTTTTTGTAAAATCGGACACCAAATTGCAATTATGTAACCTTAACTTTATGACCAGTAATTACAAGATTTTTTTGGTTCTCGAGATAAGACAGACTTTTTACTACACAATATTACTTGAATTAACCCAAAAAATTTTTTATTCGCTTGTTGAAGTGAAAAAAATAATTTTGTGCATTTTTATCAACAAAAAGCTTGTTTACAAGAGGCAACGCTCGCGCTAACACCTGTTGAGGAATAGAAACTTTTCACTGACTTCAATTTTTCTCAGCTGATAATAAATTATTTTTTTCCAGTCTTAATTTTTTTACACTATTAACTTCCCAAAACAATTTTCTTTGAAAACATCTTGTGCAATTCAAAATATAATTAAAAACTTTTACTGTAAATATCCTGAAAAATACAAAAGTCCTACTTAACGATTTTCTGATGTAAAACATTAAATTAACAATATTATTAGGCTCAAACCTCACTTCAGCTAGGTTTATTTCATCTTAAATTGTAGGAAAAATAAAATGAATTCACTGTAGATATACTTACCGGGTTAGGGTTTGATCCAAAGTTGAATACACCCGACGGTGCAAGCGGTGCCTGGTTAAACTGCGGTGCTGGTGCGGGTGCGGCGACCCCAAAGTTGAAACCAGTTTTAACAGTGTTGTTAGCAACAGGTGCACCAAAATTAAACCCTCCATTTTGGACGGGCTGTGCTGGTTGTTGCGGTTGGGGGTGAACCTGTGCCGGTGTACCAAACATACTTGGTGCTGCAAGAGCTGTTGGTTGGAATGGCGACGGATTGTCCACTTTGGGTGCGTTGAAGTTGAACCCTCCACTAGATAGGGCAGGATTAGCAGCCGTACCAAAACTGAATCCACCTGGAGGAGCATTTGCCTGCGCCGCCCCGCCAAAATTGAAAGCAGGCGCTTTGGCCGGCTCCGCAGGTTTGGAGCTCTGCCCAAAGGAAAACGCGGGTGCTTTAGGAGCCGCTGGATTCTCACTTGGTTGGGCACCAAACGCAAATGGCTTCACTTCTGACCCAGCTGCCGGGGCTCCAAATCCCGTGCCAAAAGTCGCCGCTGGTGCTTCAAAGACGGGCTTGCTGGGTGCATCAAAGATCGGTTTGTTGGGGGCTTCAAAAACAGGCTTGCTTGGCGCCTCGAAGACAGGTTTACTAGGCGCCCCAAAAATGGAAGTATTTGCAGTGTTGCCAAACATGTTGCTTGCAGCCGGTTGCACACTGAAGCCAGATTGCGCGGTGGGCTGTTCTGGAACAGCGGGTGCCCCAAATTTGAAAATGGGCGCCTCGGTTGTTGTACTGGTGCTTCCAAAGGCCGGTACCGACGTGGTTTTTGCGCCGAAATTGAACAGGTTTGTGCTTGCGGATGTTGCCGGCAAGGCCGGTTTTGCTTGGGTTGAAGTGAACGTGAAAGAACTGTTGGGGACAGTTTGCGCAGGTGCGGTCGCAGATGTTATAGAACCAAACACCGTCTTTTCAATTTTATTCGCGTTTCCATTGAGGGGCAAGGCAGGTTTGCTTAATAAATTTGAATCAGCTTTACTTGCCACCGACATCTGTTTTGGAGGGCTGAATATTATTGAAGCAGGAGATGGGGCGTCTCTCTTCGCACCAATACCTAGACAAAACACAAAATGTTTATAACCTTCAAAATCAGATTCAGGGTGTAATATCCGATAGGGTTTCATAGACGGGGACCAAGAGTATTGCCGCTTTTATTTTACCCCCGAGTACATGCCATATTATTGTGTTTATTACAAACTGTTGTTTCTCTGTGTAATCATTTAATAGGGATGTACAATACAATTATTTCTAATATTAATTAAAGAAATAAAATGTATTTTTAAATCATAATTAAGATTACTTAATGAAAGCGGGTACATTTCAAATCGGTTATAGTCCTCGATCATACGCTTTTTATGTGCAAAAGGTTGTATCAACAGTTTGAATTTGCTAATTCCCAAAGTACGTTCATATAGCAATAGTTGGGTTATCAATTAACACAAAACATTTTAATTTCATAGATATTGCTTAAACGTGTTGAATTGCATACATACAGGGTTATTCAAATTCGACAGACACCATTGGGATCTCTCTTATTATAAGAGATAGAGATTCGTTTAAATTGCGGCAAAGTTGCGGAATTTTATGATTATTAATAATCTATAATGAAGATTGAAGTAGCTGCTTTTGTTTCGTAAATATGGGCAAAAAACGAAAAAAATCGATTTTGTTTTTCGACTCTTATTCCTTTATTTACAAAAATTTTAAAAATCTGAAAACACTTTTCCACAGCAACTTTTTCTCCTGGATATTGCTGTCTAATCATATTTGAAATAGCACGTTTCGTTTTTCTGGAACCGTCATCAACTTCATTTTTTTAAATAGCGGCGCTCTTTTGTTTTGGCGCCATTTTGTGGCATTCATTTTTCTGATTTCAAAAATGTATAACACTCTAGCATTCGCTCTTCATTATAATACAAAAATTTGCAAATTAGTAAATTACTATTACTAATAAGGGTAAGAGCTGTAAAACAAATGACTTTTTTTTTGTTATTTCAGATAAATGAACACGTTGCTTGCATTATTTTTGTTTGCAAACTTAAAAAGACACATTGTAATAATGCTGTCAACCATATTAAACAGTTTATAACATTTTAAAATTTTATTGATCAAAATAACAAGAAACTAACGAAAAAACAACTAAAAATCTTAAAGATGCTCAAACTGCGACCCATTTTCACGTAAACATAAATTTATTCTTCTTATGTTGTTTACTGCTCTATGAATATCTCTTCTTTGAAGCGAAGCAAAACCATTAATAATATTTGCTCCAAGATCTTCCACATTGTTATATTTTCTTTATAAATTCTG
>JABXWE010014422.1:0-15144 GCA_014611495.1 Limonius californicus
ATTTCTGTTATTAAAACTATTTAGGTTATTCTTTTTTTTAATCAAATTTTTTGGTATCACTATTTTCGTTCGTGCAGTACTTTTTAAAAGTCTGTTTTAGTTGGCTTTGAAATGTTAACAAATTTATGTTTTCGAATTTAGTTTAGTAGAGAGAAAAAAATGTTTATTTTTCATTTTACAAAAAAATACAATTATATATTCAAAATTAATATATTAGTACAAATGGTCTTAGAAATAAAAAAACAAAAAATATAAAGCTATAACCTAGAGATTGATGTAAATAATACAACAAACAACAATGATTTTTGCGAGCATTTGTATTTTCGCAAGCGTTGCCTTTTTTTTTAATTTGCTATTTGTCTGCAATGCTTTTGTGTGTAGAAGCCTGGTCCATTTCTCAACATTTTCTTTCGAAATTCGTAGGAATCACTATTGCTGTTGAAAGACAAAGCAGTACCTTTACACCTTGCTGTGTACCCACCTTTCAACGAAAAGTTTACCCTTTTTCCACCAACAAATTTTCCTACAATAGAGTTGTAACATTCCGCCAAATTGTTGTTGACGTTATGCAACAAGCTCCACGCATGATCTGCCACTCTCCTGTTGCGCGAAACAATCTCATTGTAAAAATTATTTTGTTTTAGCTTTTCTACCGCATTTGCTTCTCCTACCACTCGTTTCAAAATTCTTTTTCTTCGGTGCCAAAGAGCTTTGATTACGAATGCATTCCGTATGATCTCCAAACACATGTAATGGTCCGTTTTCTATATCCCTTGTTAATTGCATTACTCTCTCTGGGAATGCCATACCATCAAATTTTAGTCCAGAAAACTATGGCTGAACTAATACCTATTCTCAGTTTCTCCAGTTTTAACCCCAAAACCTTTCTTTGTTCAATGTCGTATGCGGTATTATTTTTTAAATCGGTCAGTTTAGTCATGTAATTTCTCAATACATGATTTTTGCATTCGATTTTTTCTACGTGGAATTGAGGTCCATATGGTGCAGCTAACAATACTTTTTTTGTACACGTTGCTGTCACCATCAGCAATTCTTTCCATAAATTAAATTGTGCATTGAGATCGACTTTTTGAATCCTTCTACTATAACGTCGGCTTCCATTGACGTAGAAGTCCCATTATGGTTTTTATAACAGATGTGAGTGTTTGGATCAGTTTTGTCTTTCTCATTGTCACATATTCTGCAGTACTTATTGCGCACTCCCATGAATCAGATTTTTTTAGTTTTAGCTCCGATCATAGCTGCCACTACGTCAGAACATTTGTTGTACAATTTATTAGACATAAATGGTACATCTATGGATATGGAATTTGACAAGAAACAAAAACTTCAATGAAAACAACGTACTAGGTTTTTAAAAATATAAAGTACATACTAATAAAAAATTATGTAATATGTTCACCTAGGCAAGAAAGTGCATCTGCTCCTCCCAAGGCCTGGAGGAAAAGGTACTTTCTTCGAGAGGTGAATACATTACATAATCATATTAAGTGGATAAATTCTAACAAGTCACGGGTGCTATATAAAATTTTACCAACACCTCAAAATTCAAAATAAACACTGAATATGATTAATAATAATTTTTTTTAATGGCATTTCTAAATTAAATTCCTTGGTAATTTTTGCATTATTGTGGTTAAGTATTTTCAATATTGAAAACATTATTATTTCTACCACAAGGCACGTTTACTATTTGTTTATTGCCCTCGTTGATGTATCGTTCTTTGAAGTCGTAAAATAAGGGTACGAAAACAGGTAGACAGTTCAACCCCTGAAATATAGTAGTAAGACAAGCTGTAGTGTTGGTTGCGTTATAGCCAAAAGAAAGGGGCAGATTTGAAATCTGCACTTGGGTTAGATTAGCCTTAAGATGATACGTTAGTAAATATTTGATACCAAAATCAGATTTTAGGTTCTGAAATAGTGATTTGAGGGAGTAAATACTAATTACAATAACTTTTTGGAAAGGCAATTTTGTTTTTGTTTTGTTTGTTTTTAAACTGCTGATCATGCTCTCCATTTCATCTAGAATTTTATTTTGCTCTTCAAGTGACAGTCCATATGCTTTACTTCTAGCTCGCGAATCTATTTGAGGTGTTTTTGAATAAAATATATCAAACCAATCGTTCGTGATTTTGAACAAATTGGAATACTCTAGCCAATTATATTGTCCATTTTCATATAAACCAAGAGATCCCATTCGTGAGAAAGCTTTTGGTATTGTGTGCGAAAATAATTTAGTAGCTAGTTTAACTTTTTGGCGTTTAGCATTTTGCACCGTTAAATGTGTTGAATTGATTTTATGAGCAATAGTTACGTCCGAATCTCCGGTAAGTTTCAAAAACTCCACAACTGGTTCTTTTGTAACCGATTTTAAATCCTGAATCCAAAAAATGGTTTCTCAACTATTTGATCATATGCGGTACAACTGCGAAAACATAAACATTTTTATTGAAAACTGGATTAGAAATGACGTTTTATTTTCTGAAATCCCTAATTCCCGCCAGAACCCCCTGTTGGCACTTCCTAAATCGCTATTAATGGCGTACACAGGAAAGCTAATATTTTCAAGTTTTTCAATAATTTTAAACAGCAATTCTTTTGTCATTTGACGATCGTAATCATAAAATATTGGTTGCTTCCAGTTCCGCAAATACCAAATACCGCAGATCATGACAACTTGTTATAATGTGTATTAAGCAAATTGATGGATGGTATAACATCTTTTTTCAACTTCCATTTATTTGGTGACAAATCTAATAGCCTACGTTGCAGACAATAGACGTCTTCTGTGAAATACTTGGCGCAAATTATTCTTGCCGTAGTAGTATTAAATTTATGTTGTTGCAAACATTTTTGGACCCATAACCGGCATATTTCTTTTTCTTTTGGAAAAGAAAGAAACCGACACTTTCTTTCGGACATTTTGAATTTTTTGTTATTGTCACTGTTGCAGTTTACTACTGCGCAATTTACCATAGTTAATAATCACACTTAAAACAAGTGTACCCGAGAACTACCCTAATTTGTAAGTGAAAGACTAACGGCATAGACTAATTACAGTAACTCCATCGAGGTTCCATTTGTCACTGAACTACGTCACCGCTTGTTCGGAGTGGAGAGGGAACATGCGCGTGAGCATATCTTACTAGTCTTAGTATCATGGTGTATACCTACAAGGTGAAATACTTATTTAATATAAATACTGTATCAACATAACCTTCATACTCAAATAATTTACAACTATAGCGACGTTTGTTTCTGATTTTTAGTTGTCGGTATAGTTGGTTGCATACACAATAGGCGAAATTGACGCGTTCTTTTTAAAAGTATACATAAGCTATGTATACTAAAAAGAAAAATTCCCTGTATATGTTTATAACACCTAGTTCAGCATATTAATGCTATACATAGGTGATATAACAATATACAAGTGACAGAAGGTTACATTAAAGGACTGAAACCCTATTTTCTGTAGTTACCTGTGTTGCATAATATATAATATAATTGTAAACATTAATAGAATATGACACTCAGCTTGCACATGTAACTTTAGTTAACTCATCTATTGGGAAGAAGAAAATGTGGTATGCATCGTTTAAGTCTTCTGTTCTTTGATGAAATACGAGTGTGAAGTTTGAAGTGGACCGCACCGTTGCATTTACAGATGTTGAAGAAAGATGTGGATAGCTTCCATATATGTTTTTCGATGCTTGCCGTGTAAGCTCTCGGCGAAGTTGAATATTTCTAACAAACCAAACAGCATTGCACGGCCCCTTGGGGGGACAATGCGAATACGCACTGTCAGCCGAGGTTTCGAGGTGGTGGTTTACGATCCGTAGGGATAGGTTGGCTTGGGATGCATTAGATCACTGGAGATGCTTTGAATTCCAAGTTCAACCCGGTAGCCTAGGCCATAAACATTAGGAAGTCAGAGCTAGACGGGCGTCCTCGACCCAGGGATGTAGGAAGCCGGTGCAACGATCAGTCCGAAATGGGGACGGTAGCTTCGAGCTGCCGGGCGAGTAGAGTCGGCGCATCATTCCGATGACGCCTTAAAGGAGAATGGCAACATTACCTGGACAGGGGGAAGATATTTTTCACTGCTAGGAGCATCCCCAGTTCTAATCAAATGTATGTCAGCAAAGGTCACAGTGAAGTGCGGTTCCGGGGAGGGGAGGGGCAGTAGTACGAATGAACGAAAAAAAAAGATAACATTTTACACCATTTTAAGAATTTTTTCTGTAGTGTTTAAACTCTTCTAGTATTTAGTTTGCTTGTTGTTCCCCAAATAACTGATCCATAGATTATTATAGACCTAATAACGTATTTATACAACAACACTGTGGTCGTACAAGTACTAATGATGCAGGACGTTCGATGCGTCCAATTGAGGTTACCACACCAGAAATGGTCGATAAACTCCATGGCATGATATTGGATGATCGGAGAGTTAAAGTGCGTGAGATTGCTGAGATTGTTAGCATTTCAATCGGGCAAGTACATAACATCTTGTTGACATATTTGGACATGAAAAAGCTATCCGCGCGTTGGGAGCCGCGTTTGCTTACAATTGATCATAAACATAATCCAATGATAACTTCAAAGGAAGGTTTGGCGATGTTTAATAGTAATCGTGCCGAGTTTTTGCGTCGATACGTAACTGTGGATGAAACAAGGATCCATCACCATACACCGGAGACCAAGGAACAGTTGAAACAGGATTTGTCATGGTGAACCGGCTCCAAAGAAGGCCAAGGTGGTTTTATCGGCCAACACAGTCATGGCGACAGTTTTTTGGGATGTATGCGGCGTAATCCACATCGATTACCTTGAAAAGGGGAAAAACGATAAACGAAAAGTATTATACAGACTTATTGGACCGATTTCACGATGATTTACCGAAAAAACGATAACATTTGGCGAAGAAAAAAGTTCTTTTCCAACAAGTCAATGCTCGTGTGCATACGTGTGTAGTCGCCATGGCTAAATTCCATGAGTTAGGATACGAATTGCTTCCGCATCCACCATATTCGCCAGATTTGGCCCCCACCTATTATTTCCTGTTTCCGAATATGAAAAAATGGCTTGGTGGAAAAAGAGTTGGCTGAAACGATGAGGTGATGCAACAAACGCATATTTTGAAGAGTTGCCGAAGTCCTATTTTTTGGAAGGTATTGGGAAATTGCAAAAACGTCGGACTAAGTGTACCGAGCTGAAGGTGACTATGTTGAAAAATAAAATGAGTTTTGGTCAAAAAATAATTGCCTTCTTTCATTTATCATGGACTTAATGAACTGCCGTCGTATAAAAGGGACAGTCGGGCATAACACTTATTAAATATTTGGTTAATGTGGTAACCGCACGTTTCTCAAGGTACAGCCATAGATATTTGACGGCTCCTTCATTTGGGCTCCATTCTATGAATTTGTTATTGATAACAAAGGGCTCTGGATTGGGTGGACGTCTGTGTGAAAATCTTGCCCTAACGTTTATCAGCGTTCAATACGATTCTCCATCTTTTGCACCAAGACTGAATGATATCTATCGCTGCTTGCAGATCGCTTACTGCTTTGGTAAGTTGGAGTTTTAAGCTATGAATGACTATGTTACAGTAATAATTAAACAACAGAAGTTTTTTCAATATATTAGATCTATCCAGTCACCCTGCAGTATGTTTCTTCTTTCCATTGCAGTCCGTATTCCTTCACCTTTTTTGAGCCTACCTCGGTGTGCACTCCATTGCTAGGTTGGGTATTCTGTCATCTTCCATTCTTTTTACATAGCCGAACCATATTGACTGTCTTCTTTCGATTCCCTATATTAAGTCTTCTTATGCTCCCATCTTTGTGGTTTCGTGTCTTACTAGATCGGCTCGTTTTACCTTTGTTGCTCTTCTGTTCTGATAAAGTCCATTCCTAGAACTTCAGTTTTATTTTTGTTTTGTTCTCGTAGTTGCCACGTTTCAGCTTCATGCGGTGCTACATTTTACATGTTAGTTGATTTTCTTATCCTTGTCGCACAGGATGCTATTTAGTGCTTCAATTATTTTACTATTTTTTATATATTCTGTTCATTTCTATTTTTTCACTCCTTATTGGAGTATACGACCAGGAAGCTGAACGAAAAATATGCGAATTGAAGATTAACATTTAACATCGACAAAATTAAACATCTGCGGCATTAAATTTATATTGATGGATTAAAGTTAGACATAAGCGAGACATTATAAAAATGTAAAGAATATGGATAGGTAGAAATTTAGAATATTTGAGAACTTTAAATCTCTTTAATTAAAACGTTTTTTTTTGTAAAAATATAATACTGTTAGCAGACCAACAAGTAACCGTTTTTGCAGAAGCTATTTCTTGGGACTGCTAAATTATATATGTATACATCTCATGGCGTTTCCTGAAAATCTACAGCCTTCAACCAGCTTGTGTCTGGATTTGCTATCGAATTGCCATTTTAATTTATCTAGTATTACTTATTTAAGAAAGCGAGAAGCGCCGGAGAAATGATAAATAAGTAATTTTAATATTAGCGACGTGCATAAAATAACTGTGAACGACGGCGAACTTGGCATTCCTAACCAGTTTTAGGCAAAAACATGAGTTCAGCGAATACTTAAATTCAGGAATTATTAACAAGACAAGGCTGAAGGAATGAAAAAAAAACAAAAAATTGCATTTAAACGTAAATAAGGTTTACATGAGAATGTTCTTCCATTTAAAAAAAAATTCGTGGTTAAAATGTCAACTGAAATTGCGTATCAATGGACCACCGCAATGGATCATTTCTCTATTAAAAGCGAATATAAATTTTGTAATTATCTAAAAATTGGAAATTTTACATAACGTAGGTTGTTTATTTTTATCAAATAGTTCGCCTTTTGCTTTGTACGAACTGAATGATGATAGGAAGATAACATTTTTACAAAGACACCGTTCACCTAGCTAGCTAATCAATCGCGTCTAGCTCCAAGAACGTCGTTTTATAAAAGTATTGCTGTTTAAACTATTTTCATGTGATTAACATTTTTCTCTTCTTCGCGATTACATGCTTCAGTATTTACATAGAGAACTTAAACGAAGTATTTGCTATGTTTTTTCAACTGCATATATTGAGTTCACGTACCAATGCGTCTATATTTAGATTGTTCCGCTTCATTTCCTGCTCTTCACTTTTCGACGCACATACAGGGTTAGTTAAACAGATAGCTCGCTTCTAAATAAATTCATTTTATTAGGTTTCATTGGTAAAAATATTGTAATAATTTCAAGTTTATACGTAGAAATAGTTATCAATAACGTGATAAACGAGTAGCTAACAAAAAATGTTTAATGATTATTCCGTTGCGGTTTTAGTGTTATACTTTATTGGTTATTGTCAGCGTTTTACAGGTATCTAGAAAATAGATCTAAAAAATATTTGTGCCTACTGCAAAAATTAAAGGTTTCTACCTGATGTAATGAATATAATATTTAGAGGGGAGGTTTGGTGAACTGGCAATTTTATTCCTTGATTGGCACGATAAGAAGAAAAGCAATTTCAGTAACACGGTATATATTTGATGTTTTACCAATGTGATCTTGCAGCATTAAAGAGCTAGAGGTATCTCTTTACGTTGTCTAATTACATACACACCATAGACGAAAACCTGTAAACCCTTCGGAAGGGAAACCACTAAAGTACGATCCCTAGAAAGAATTATATGAACGGATCTATTCCATACGATTGCTAACATCCAAATAGACAACAGCAGTAGAAGAAGAATCCTCATTTACTTATAATAAAGCTTCCAAAGTTTCTGAAAACAGTCGGCGAAGGCGTCCGAAGAAACTACTTTCAATTTCACGCTTACAGTTTCCTTAATAACTATAGCCTTGAACAGATTTCACGTTAAGAAAGAGAAGTTTCTTCAATTCAAGTATTTTCTCGAAATTGTGGTTGCACGCGAGAAATAATCTCTTTAATATTTCAACGTAGAATGCACCATTTTACCATATGCGCATTGGGTCTCAGGACGGTACTGGCGGTACCCATGACTCATCTGTAGTGCCAATATAGTTAGGAAATTTGCAATATCGCAAACCTGGACGAAGTCTGCGCACGATGTAACTCTTTCGCTCATCTGTAAGACTGTGACGAAATGTTTATGTAAACGGTAACGAGTCGTCTCTTTATTGATGTTTAACTCTACTGCCATTCTTCGAAGATTCAATCGATGATCTCTTGGCATAATTTCGCCGCCGATTATGTATTTAGAGAGATCGACGGACACCCGGTACTATCGTCATCTTGAACACGCTTAAATCCATCTTTGAGACGTTTAAATCATTCAACTACAGTAGTACGAGTTATCACCGTCACAGTTTTAATCATTTTATAAGTTTTTGCCACAGTTCTCCCTAATTTGCAGGAAAATTAATATTTTCTCGTTGTTCCGTGACGACTAGAAGAAACTAAGAGCTGTTTGATCGTTGCTTGACCACCCTCTACTGAGCAAACTTTAAACTATTCTGTGCTGCTTTACTTTTTGTTTAAATCCTAGTGACTCCAGCTTTGTAGTTTTAATCCAATTAAAAAACCTTGTATATGTGCAACTAAACGGGACTAAAATATATCTGTTACTTATTCTTCTGTTTTTTCAGAAGTTGACTCTTTGCTTAGATTCATATAGGCCAATGCATCTTAAATTTAATAAAATCGAATAACCAATCTTCAAGAAATAATTGTTGGAAATTATTTGCATATACCAATTTTACAGTTTTTATATTTATTTTTATAACTTTTTCTTATTCTTATACCTGCGCGTTATGAAATAATTAAAGTTTATCTAATTTTGTTCGATAGTTTCTGAAGCAATGCAACATTTACATTGAATTTTCAAATATTTCTGGAATACACGAAAACGATTTACTCTTCCTTTGAGACTACCATTGCATTACAAAATTTAATCAGAAACCGTTATAGCCCTTTAGCACATATATTTTATTACACAGTACTTACTATTCTTTTATTTCCAAAATGTTCGCGCACTTTGTAATTCTAATGCCTATTGGACTATTAAAAACAATTGGTTTAACTATTTTTGATTGAACTCTCGAGTTTTTATATATATATTTGCGAGTTTGGTTACGGTTGACTCCGCTTCTCACATGCTAGCTTCCACTTCCTTCTGTCGTTCCAATCGCCGAGCTGTACTACTGGCCATCTCTTCTTGGACTTGTGTCCCCATGCCCGTCTGGGTCTGCCCCGCTTTTTTCTCTGTAAGGGCTTCCATTTCCATATTTTTTTTTGACCATCGTTCTTCTGACATTCTGTCTATATGGCCATACCACTTTAAACATTTAGCTCCAATGGTTTCAGTTATATCGATGTCGACTCCCATTTCTGCTCTAATTTCGATGTTTCTCACTCGATCTAACCTTGTCAGTCTGCAGCACCTCCTCCAATAATCCATTTCGAGCACCAATAGTTTGTTTTTATTAGCTTTATTGATTTCCCATAATTCTGACCCGTATGTAGTTTTACTTTCTACCACACTCTTATATATTCTGATTTTCGTAGAATTATTTATAGTTGCACTCCATAATACGCTCTACCTTGCCTCTTCGGAATACTTAAAACATACTGTATTTGTTCATTGTGAACTGAGAGGTTTAGGTAAAACTCAATCGATTTTTATGACTTTCTAGCTTGTGTAATTTCGAAAACATTTTCCACTATACAAGCTAGCTTAAAAGCTATAATTCAAACAAGGGAGAAGTTTTTGGAATTTGTCTGGGTTGGGTGTTTCAATTTGAGCCGGTATATACGGGCTTAATACCGAGCCACACAATTTTAACATTGGATTTTACAGTACTTCAATGTGTGTTTGACGCCCTTTAGGCTTTGCAACCAGACTAGTGTAGAGTGTTGATTCAGTGGGATATTATCTAACCAGGAAATGTAAATTATAGCACCAGTTTGATAAATTAGTGATGGAGAGGAATATGCGTAAATGGTTTTCTGTTTCACACCATTACAAACAAACCAAAATTCGAGTATTAATTGGGTTGTATAGTTAACTGTAAACTCTAAATTCTGTTAATTAGCGAATCAGTAACTATTTTCCATAATTTTGTACCTACCATCCAGAGAATTTTCCTGTTGCTGAAAAATTAAAGAAGCTATCGTGTTCGTATACCCATTTATAACATCTATCGCATAATAATCTCTTATCTGGAATCAGCAACAAGAATCATACAGTTTTATTTGTGAATACATTTTTACCGAACACGAACAATTAACAAAGTTAGAAACCCCGTAAATGTCATAATGAAATATTCGTTGTTAATAGTGGCAAATAATAGCAGAGAATGGTTATTGTGTAATTCAGGAATAACTTTAGCTCTGTTACCGTTCTATAGGACAGTTTAGGAGGAAACTTAATTTCGTAGGTGTTTTCTGTCTATTAGAAAATCAATTTAAAGTAGGTGCAGAACCACTGATTAGTAAAACGCTAATTAAAGCGTACTCGTAGATTAAATTACTTATTCTATGGAGAATCTCTGCGGGAATACCATAATATTATATCACAAATTTGTGAAAGTCATGTAGGGCATTTATTAAATAATTTGATGCATTTTTTAAAATTAACTGTTTTTGTAGAGTTAAATAACTTTACTGGCATTAAGAACTCTGCATTTGCTAGTGCCAGTCCCTGTAATTGAAGCAATAGGCCCAAATTACAAAAAGATTAGTTGGAATGACAATTTTTGCTGCATTTTCGATTTTCTTCTCTGTTTCCCACGAACACAATTTATTCACTAATAATAAATTAAAAATAGGTGAAGCACGTAAACCGAATTTTCTCATATTTAACACAATAAACTGTCGATCATCCCTAGATTAAATAGCTCACACACCTGGGCTCGACATGAAATTCCTAAAATTGCAGTATTTCATTTTTAATAGTTCATGGTCAGGAGCTGTAATTTGTTGGTCGTGTGACTCATGGGTTCGATTTTTAGTTGCCTATTTTCTCAGCGATAAAAAAAGAGAAATGGTTTTTCCTTTTGGATAGGAAATAAAATCGTACGGCCGATGTACAGGTGTTGCTAGGCATCTTAAAAATGCCCCACCTTTGGCAGCAACCGAAGTAGGTGACTTTTCCGGGTCTAGTGGAACTACTCATTGGCATCGGTGATTGACCATAGCAGCGGAAGTAAGGGAGGTTAAATAAACAGTCACACAAGTTCTCACATTATAGGGTCTTTATTTTACGATCATGTCTCTTAAAAATTATAGTCCTGTGAAATATTGATTAATCTGCCGAAAAATTCTAATAATGCTGGATTTTTTGCATTCCACGCTATTTAGACATTATACGTAATGTGCAAGATGTCACAAAGCATCAACTGCATAGAATAAAGCAATAGCTGTGAAGCATTCCTTTCCGCACCTCCTTTGCGGAGAATACAAGGCGCGTTTTCTTACATGGTTTCCTACATCCAGTGAGAGAGTGTAAGAATAGAAGGTGTTCCTTAACAGTGAATATAATTGCCTACGCTAACAAAGGAATATAAACTTTTTCTCTATTTTGGTTTTCCCGATTTGAGGAAGAAAGTTTGTTGGTGCTAAGGAGTACGCTGTATTAGGAGAACTAAAAGATCGACATTTTCTCCAACAACAACTATCGTGTTTATAACTGATTGTTTGAGAGCAGTTTTTATTACTAAAACGTCTGCATCATGCCTAGCTTGTTTCTCAATGCTGTTGACACTTTCTAAGTTTTCCATTAGCAATGAAATTAATCGGTTTGCATTAGGGTAGTTGGAAAGAACAAAGAACTTTACAGTCATGGACTTTAACAAAACTGTTTTTATATTAAGATAATGTTTTCTATCTGAGCTTTTGAGCAATAAGTAAATAGATTGAGTTGATATAATTTGAGAGGAGATGTCGTCCAGCGACAACACTCCCGAATTAAATATTAATAATTTACCTCACAAATGGATTTTACTCTTACTGTTCTAGGTCTGTAGCCCATTGTATCTTTAATCTTCTTCGTACTGCTGGAAAGGTTTTTAAAC
This sequence comes from Limonius californicus, assembly GCA_014611495.1. Taxonomy (NCBI): domain Eukaryota; kingdom Metazoa; phylum Arthropoda; class Insecta; order Coleoptera; family Elateridae; genus Limonius; species Limonius californicus. The sequence continues at coordinate 12,102 of JABXWE010014422.1, forward strand.
GGCCGACCTAGTCATTAGGGTGTCCCGAAAGACTATTTTGGTATTTTATGGTTAGTCTGCGGATTTCATCTTCTGCGAAAGATATGCGTGTATCCTTACGAAGTGACATACCATGGAGCGTCAAGTACCATTCTTAGTATTTGGGATTGAAGCCTTTGGACTATTTTGGTATTGTATGGCTTAGCACAGCCCCACAGTAGAACTCCATACGCCAATGTACATTTGTACAACAGAAGCGTGTTGTCTGAACTGAGTTTTGATTTTTTCTTAACGAGCCAATTCATTTGTCTCAACGTGTGGTTAGTCTGTGTTTTCTTCACCATTAGGTGAGGGTTCCATGTTAGTTTCTAATTTAGAGTTATTCCTAGATATTTTTATCGTTTCTTACTAGCAGTTGAACGCCGTTTATTGTAACTTGTGGGCAGTTTAGTTGTCGAGTTATAAATGTAGCCTCAACTAATCTTCAACAAGGTTCAGATGGTGTTGCAGGTTTCTGAAAACCACTTGTAGATTCTCACTTATAGAAATAACAGCGGTATCGTCAGCAAAAGTGGAAATCATTGTATAGTTTGTGATTGGGATGTCAGCGGTAAAAAGGAAGAATAGGAGGGGGTCTAGAACACTACCATGGGGTGCTCCTGACTTAATGCGGTATTAAATGGGCGATACCAGGTTGAATTTGGTTTGAAAGTAGGGACAGGATCAGCAAGATAGGATTTTAGTATAAGGTAGTCCGACATGAGTAGCGCAAACTTGAGTTTCCATAATAAATCGGAATGCCATACGCTGCCAAAAGTCTATTCTATATTTAGGAAACGGAACTGTTGACCGATAAAACTGGAAAATTTCTGTTAGAGTGTTAAAATGTTACTTTGTCAAATGTTTTCCCTACCATATTTTCCATTGAGAGGAAGACCAACAGTATATACAACATGATAATACATTATTTTATTTCATCATTGCCCGCAACTTCAGCAGTTATCGACATAATGTTATTTCGTATTGAATAAGGATTATGAAGTTTAAACCATTGAACTAATTCTCACGTATGCATTATCTTTCTTGGTGCGTGAATCCTTTGTATCAACATGTTGATGTGGCAACGAATGCATTGCTGTTATTGCTTTATTCTATGCAGCTCATGCTTTGTGGGTCGCATAACGTGAAAACTTTTGTTCGTAATTAAAAAATGGAAGGATCTTTTTTTGTAGAGAATAGTCTAATTTAACATTTGTATGTAACAATAATTGTCGTCCGAAACAATGATGGGCTTGTTTCGAATGAAACCATTCGAAATATGCTATTACACATATACAGGGTGTCCCAGACTTCACTCCCCAGGCTTGTAACTTCGTTATTGTTAACAATACATAAAATAAAGTATATATATTCTTAAATGGGAGGAAATTCTCTATACGATAGGAAAAAGCAATTTACAAAAAGTGCGTTAGTGTAATGACAGCTATATTCAACTTTTTTTTTTCAAATAGCACAGTATACTTTTTTTTTAATATTCAGATAGTACCTTTTATTCCCTTTACAGCCATATAAATTAATATGGGCCTTACATGGGAAAATTTTCGAAAAAAACTTGACCTAAAGTTTGCCATGCAAAAAATTGAGGTTTATAGTGTTTATCTAGTAGGCGATGAAATCAACAGCTTTCTACAAACAAAAATGTGTTTTTATTCGAATAGCAATTAATTAACTAATAATTACAAAACTAATGAGCAATAATTACAAATTATTATAAAAATTGTTCAAAATTGCTTCCATTATTATTAGAGCATATCTCTAGACGATGCAGAAAATGTTTGTTTGTCGCTTCTAATAAAGTGTGCATGGAAATGTTTGCACACTCCTCTCTTATTCTGCCTTTTAGGTCATCCACATTTATGACTGCTACCTTATAAACACGTTCCTTCAAGTAACCCCACAGAAAATAGTCCAACGGCGTGAGGTCGGGAGAGCGAGCTGGCCATTCCACCGGGCCATGTGTTCCCATCCATCGTTGAGGAAAATTAGTGTCCAAATAATTTCGTACGATCGCACTGTTGTGTGCTGGAGCACCATCTTGTTGGTAGAACATATTTTGTCTTATATGAAGAGGTACATTTTCCATAAGTTCTGGCAATATCTCTTCTAGAAAATGTAAATAGCGATTGCCAGTTAGTGTCCCATCGTAAAAATGTGGCCCTATTAAACGCCCATCAAGAATTCCACACCAAACATTTATTGAAAAAACGCATTGATTATTCGTTTCTCTCAGCCAGTGTGGCTGTTCTGTGGACCAGTATCTGCAATTTTGTGTTGAAACCAATCCATTGTTGTGGAATCTACTTTCGTCAGACCACATTATTTGTCTCAAAAATCAGGTTGGTGATCATACTGCACTAGAACCCATGCAATAAATCCAAGTCTCCTCTCTGAATCTCCGGGGTGAATCTTATGTATGCGCTTAAATTTGTATGCTTTATAACGATTTCGTTTTAAAATGCGTTGCACTGACGATTTTGCAATATCACACTCTGCGGCTATTTCTCTTAAGGAAGATGTAGGATTGACCTCCGTATAAGCAAGAACAGCTACCGTATGTCCTTCATCAGTAGCATGTCTGTTCCTAGGAAGCGGTATACTGTTATTTATTACAAAAGATCTATGCTCCCTAAGATTGTTTTCCAAATTTTTAAACGTTTTATGATCAGGATGTCTTCTCTCAGGATATTGCTCGGAATACCTTCTAGCTGCCTCCCTCGAATTACTTCCACACAAACCATACACTAACATCATATCGCACTTTTCGGAATTCGAATAATTCATATTCTATCAAAATACAGGGAATAATAATAACTTCAATGAATTTAACAACATAAAGTGACAGAATTTTGTTTTGAAAACAATTGAAAATCAGCATGCTATTCGTCCGAATAGCACATGTACCTACCTACTTGATATTTTCTTTGTTAACGACAGTTGATAAAATATTTAATAGCTTTTATCTCGATAATTTTATAAGTGCCATTGTTAAATAATTTGATTTGAA
>JABXWE010014423.1:0-24147 GCA_014611495.1 Limonius californicus
TGCCCGATGACCATTCCTACCATACCTACCACCTCATGGTAGATGTGCGCAGAATCTTCCCATTCTTCGCGAGGTGGCTGTAATGGCCATCTTTGCTTGTCGGCATTTTTCTGTTTCGACGCCACCATGGCGTCTTTGGGTTTCTTGATTAATTATGGTAAGTACATTGCAGGGTGGGCGAAGGCGCATCTGCCGGTTCGGGACCCCAAACAGATTGTTTCGAGCCTTGTTTCGCCAGGGCATCAGCTTGCTCATTGCCGTATATTCTTGCATGCCTTTTAACCTAGGTGAGTTCTAGGACATTATCGGTAGATGCTAGCTCCAGCGTGCGGTGGCACTCGAGTATTACACCTCATACAATTTTGAACTTGTTCAGGGCCACCAGAGCCGCCCTACTGTCACTACCTATTATAATTGTTTGTTTTGGATACTACGGTCCTGAATTGTGTTTGCACCCTGCGTTATGGCCATCACTTCCGCTTGAAAGACGGTCGTGAGTTTGCCTAGTGGTATGCTTTCGCGTAGGTCCAGGTCTTCCGGGAAGAAACTTGCTCCTGTGCCTTCTGCTGTTTTGTATCCATCAGTGAATTTTGACATGCCCGGTTCGGCCTATGAACAGCCTCTTTCAGGATACTGTCGTGTCTCGCTCTAGTGCCTTTATCATTCCGTAAACCCTTTATACGTAACCCTAGCGCTGCTCTCAGTACCATCTGCTCCACGTTAGATGTCAAATGGAGGGAAGTCCAGAGCGAACTCCAGGGCTGCAGTGGGTGTAGAACACTAGCACCCGTGATACTCAAACGAGCCAGTCTCTAAATGTGTGAGATCTTGCTTGCCACGGTAGCTTGTCTGATTCTGGGTTACCACTACATCTTCGTAGCAGAGTTGATTGCAGCAGTGTATAGCCACAGGACAACCTTGGGTGATGTTCTCGAAAGTTTGCGCATCTCGTGACCTCACTGCCAAAAAGCTGCCACACTTGCTTTTTCCATTCTTGTTTTGATGTGTTTTGCCCAGTTTAGTTTCTAATTAAATACGAATCTCAAGTATCTGACTTCCTCTGAAAAGGTTAAGGGGGTTCGGAAGAGCGATGAAATCCTAATGATCACAATTTTCTTTTTCTTTGTGAACAGGATCAACTCTGTCTTGGCCGAATTAATAGCCAAGGAGTGCTCCGTACACCATTGTTTGGTAAGTCGAAGTGCTGTTTGCATTAGATTGCACAGCACTTGTTCATACTTGCCGTTGAGTAGGATAGTTGTAGCATCTGCGTATTCTATAGTGCAAAAACCAGTCTCATTAAGTCAGCGGAGGAGAGTGTCAACTATTAAGTTCCATAGTAGTGGTGACAATATGCCGCGTTGCGGACAGCCTCTATTTACCGTTCCCCTAATCGTGGCGCTCCCTGCACTAATATGTACTGCTCGGCGTTGGAGAAACGGTAAAATCCAACACGTAGGGATATCTCGATGCAACTGATCCAGGAATACACCCAGTGTAGACATATTATTGACTAGAGTAGACACAAGATATAGGGTGGATTTGGTAGATCTTCCCCGAGATTTAAACGTGTTGGTTGGGATGTAGTGGATTTGTTACTAGTATGTTTTCCATTATTTCTTTGTCGCACAGCTTTTCCATCGTCTTCAAAAGGCAGGATGTGAGGCTAATTGGGTAATAGGAGTTGGCTTGCAAATAGTCCCTACGACCTGGTTTGGGTATGAAATCTACCTTTACTTCCCTGCAGTTTTTAGGGATGCATCTAAACAGCCTCTAAAGAGTCTCACGAAGTTTGCAACTATCCTATCCAAATCCCATTGTAGGAGAGCCGAAAAAATGCCATCCAGTCGCGGCGATTTGAAGGGTTGAAATGTATTAATCGCCGAGATTACTTTTCCTTCTTCCACTACGTGGTTGGCCAACTTCCATTGTACGTCACCAGGGGCCAAGTAGGGAGCGTCCACCCATGTGGGAAGAGGATTTACACTGCAGCCTAGGAAGTGTGCAAACATGAGCACTTCCGCCGTCTCCTTAACGTTGACGGTATAAGTACCATGTTCACATTTGAGACTGACCGGTTGCTGGTGTAGATCTTTTGAAAGAAAATTTTCCAGACGGGCAGCATCTTTGGCAGTCTCAATTGTATCACAAAAGGACTTCCAGGAGTTTCTATGTCTTTTTCTTATTTGTGCTTTCAATAGTCTTTGGTGTGCTTATACGCCTCCCAGTCGACTTCTGCTACTCTTTGCCCTATTGAACAGTTTTTCCAAGGTAGAGTCAATACTTATTTTACGTCCAGAGATATAACACATTGCACGTTTTAAAATTGACACCCTGTATATCTAAAAGATACCTAGACATAAATCTGCCTTAAAACTATAGCTGTATATTGAGTATAGTGTTGCAATAAAAACAATCGGTTGTAATGTAAAAAGTGGCGCACAGCCGACTGATACATTTTGTATTTTGTTTTCAGTTAAAGTGACAACAAAACTTTGCCATTTGTAACAGTTACTGTAAGTGTTCAAGTTAATGTTTAGTAATTATAATGGAACAATGGACCTTAGTTCTAAATGAAAATCCAGACAGACTGCATTTGTTATTTATGACCGATGAAGCCCATTTTCATTTATCGGGCTGGGTCAATAAACAAAATATGCGTTATTGGTCCCAAGATAATCCCCGACAAATCCACGAAACACCTTTACATTCGCCAAAAGTTACGCATTGGAGCGTTTGGAGTGGTGGGACCGTATTTTTATGAAAACGAAAACGAACAAGCTGTCTCAGTCAACTCTTAACGTTACATCGATATGTTACAAAATTTTGTGCAGGTGGAGTTAAAAAGAATGGGTATAAATCGAGCAGAAATGTATTATTAATAAGACGGTGTTACTGTCCATACTTCTTGTGTAAGCATGTAAGCTGTTAGACGATGTTCGGCAAGTCACTTCTCGCAATGCGGAAATTGCATACCCACCAAGGTCACCAAACTTATCTGCTGTGGATTTCTTCTTATGGGGATATTTAAAACAACTTGTATATCAAAATCGCTCTAGAACATTTGCTGAATTAAATAATGCAATACGCGAAGCAATTAATCAAGAGTTATTACATAGGGTATTTAACAGCTTTGTAAATCGCTTACATCAATGTATTGACAATGATGGCGACCACCTGTCTGATGTAATATTTAAAATATAAAATTTTGTGTTTTTTGTTATTATAAAATCCATGTTTCGTTGTTTTAAAATAAATATTTCTACTCCCACAGTAATTTAAAATGTATCAGTCGGCTGTGCCCCACCCTGTATAATAAATAAAAATATACCCTAATATTGTGTGAAATGAAATGTGGGTAAATTTTTATTTAAATTTTTTCCGGTTTTACTATGTACAAAAGTACTTTCAAAAAACACATTTATACCCCGGGTAAAAGATTATTAATTGTTTTCACTTACTATGGTAACGTTGTCAGACGTTCTTAGTATATATTAAAATATATTTTAAATAATAATAAGATTTTATGACAATTATAAAAAAGGGTAAGCATTTCACAATTACGTATTGGATGTTAATAAACAACTACTATATGGTTTCACTACGTCACTGTACATTTTACATTTCAAGGAAAATCTTGGAGTGGCTGTTAACATTAATGAGCTTAGTTAGTATACATGTTTCTGGACATTTACACTGTACAGGTTTTTCGGTTGAGAAAATGCTTGCAGCTGCTGTATAAAACAATTCATATTTGCCGCCAATAAATCTAATCTAAAAATAAGACACTTACGTTACGTAATGGAATGTAAGTTTGGACAGAATATATAATTTAGTTTGGTTTAACTTGATAAAAAGTGTATAACAATTTTTATTTAAATATTATTTTAAATAATGCATGCACCATAATTTTTTGGGCGTAGAAACTCAAGTTTTAAATGAAAAATGAATAAATTAGGCAATTTTAACGAAGGCGTTCGTTTGCTTAGTATTAAAAATAAAACAAAGTTCTAAATTGATTATTTGATATCGCATTCAATAATTGATAGTCAAATCAGCTCGTGTAAAATAACATGCATGCTCATGCTATCCAGTAGTACATACTCACGTGTAAACCCAGCGTTAATCCTTTCAAACGTGTCAATAAGCAAACAAAATTGTTTTAGTGCGATATATCACTTATATTAGGCAACAAAAATGTTTTCATAACTGAGTCTAACGCATGATTATGGAATATTATTATTAAACTAATAATAAAAATAATCGTGATACTATTTTGGTTCTAGAAAAGTCTATAGAATCAGGTTTCCTTAAACCAACCCTGCTGAAAATAACTCGCTGTATTTGGTTGACTGGTTTTATTTATAAATGCACCCATAATATTTTAGATCAATTTTCCTTTTATTTGGTTCTTATATTATTTTCCTTGCTATTATTTCTGCTTGGAAACAAAAAGTTATTTCAACCAATAACCACTCACAAAGGTTTTATTTCATTCACAAACATCGCAAAAATGAATTAATTATACAGAAAACAGTTTGAGCATGGGCATAAAATACCTATTAAATGGCCTTAAAATTAAAATAAAAAGCTTGCAAGGAATTAACATTTTATTGCATTAACATGTGGTATTTTGAACTGTTTAAGGAAACCGAACTCCTTCTAATACAACAATTTTATTTGTATTCCTGGCTCGTTCTAGTTTTACCAAACTGATCACTATATCTCTACTAACTACCGGGATCTCGCCAATAGGAAGTTGTAACTCAGAAAGATTTATTGTTCTCTGATTTCCAGAAGCCGCCGAAATTGGTAGTGTTTCACTTGGTTTAGTAGTTGATTGAACATCGCCTATGCCATTAACAACATAAATCGTATTATTGCTCCCAGCATGGGTATTAGTAATACCGCTATCAACATCAAGACTTGTAACACCCTTGTCTTCTTTTTTATTGGTTACAGTCTCTTCAGTATTATTAGCAACATCCTTATTACCGTTTTTAATATTTAAAGCATTCCTCGGTGTTGTACTATTTGTTATCACACACCGTTCAGACTTCGGCTTCTTTATTTGCAATGTAATTATCCTGCTTTGATTAGTATGAATTGTGCCCTTTTGTTTTGGTGTTTCGTTCATTTCTTCTTGTTTTTTCGCATCATCCAGTGTTGGTTGTCTGACCTCCAAGATTTTCAATTTAGGATACGGACGCAAATCTTTTCGAGACATTTGGACTGATAACATGGAATAAACTGCAAATTAAAACATTAATATTTACTTTACAAAATGGCCACCGACTCGATTAGTAAATATTACATTTTATTGTTGTATTGTTATACGCTATTGGGAAATAAATATACTGATTAGGTCTAATAATAATAATAGATTATGTGCACAGGGTCGTAGTCAGAGAGAAGTCAGGGAACGTTCAGTTTCCCCCGCAACACTTAGCATATTGTTGGAGATTCATTTGTACAAATAAAATACAAATTTGCTTAATAAATATCCCATATACTCAATACTTTTCATTTAATACATTATAATATAATAACAATATACTGCCTTTACATACCGGTTTGGAGGGCGCTAGCTATGCAATTGCCACGTGTGTACATTTAAGGAACTTACGTAACAGGGATAAAAATGGCGGGATCGTGTGAGTTTCGTATTAACGGAAGACCCGCAAGGAAAATTTACTGTTCTATTCCTTAGTATAGTAGTTCTTATAGCACTGGAGTTTCAATACACCGTTTTTCTAAAAATAATAAATCATTGCGAGCTTGAATAATAACTATAACAACTCATAAAGTCATTACAATATACATGTTGGTAAACATTAAACATTCTGTAAAGCATGATTATTTTTCATTTCATAAATATATATTTCGCACTGTATTTTATTTATTAATCCGAGGGTTTATTTTGTTTGATTGATCATTAATTTTTGGCAATTGTAAACAACACAAAAACGGCACGTTTTGTTTCCTGCTATTTAAAATCATACGGTAGGCTTCTTTCAGCACCTGTTTCCTTCTTTTCTGGTCGAATGACTACACTAATGCAAAGAGGAATTTCACTCAAGTATACTGACATTTCTAATAGCAAAATAACAACATTCGCTTCATACACATCCACTAATAAACTTTATCTCGTTTACGCCGGGCATTTGTGTAATTTGCTTGCGCCATCTATATTCGCTGGAGTTTCTTAATAAGTACACAACATAACAAGAATGTAATAAAATGAATAAATAATCAGAAAATTGCCAAATAGGCAAAAATCAACCTATGTTCATGCCATATTTGGACTGAAACGTTTTTACCTTATGACAGATTACCATCCCCTAAGAACATAATGTATATAACCTAAGTGTCAAGAATAATTTGTTTTCTTAAAATCAGAACATTAGTAAAACTCTATAGGTAACCAATTTTTGTTATTTAGGATAACAAGTAACCATCACATCTTGGATAAGCTTTTCTTCTCTTGGCCTATTTCCTTTGTCAGTTTGCCGTTTGCAGTTTCTAGTGCTTCCAATCTTCCTAATTTTCTTCTCTTAAATCCTTCTCTAACACAACGTTGTGGACGCAAGTTTTCCATTTTATTGCTGATCGACACGTTTTTCTTCCTTTCTTTACAGGTTTGCCGTTCTCAACCTCTCTATTTTTCGAATCTTCGTCTGTTCAACTTTTCTCTAATGTAATGTTGTGGACGCAAGTTTTTTAAATTTTATTACTGTTTTCCCCCTTTTCTTTTTCTCCATTTGTATAGGTTTGTCGTTCTCAACTTCAATGCTCTCTATTTTCCCAATCTTCGCTTCTTAAACCCTTCTCTAACACAATGTTGTGGACGTAAGTTCTCTATTTTATTGTTGGTCTACCCGTTTTTTCTTTTTCTTCCTTTCTTTACAGGTTTACCGTTCTTAATCTTCAATGCTGTCTATCTTTCCAATTTTATTCTCTTAAACCCTTCTCTAACATAATGTGGTGGACGCAAATTGCCAGTTTATTGCTGGTTTACTTCTTTTTCTTTTTTTAATTCTTTACAGGTTTGCTGTTCTCAACCTGCAGTTCTCTTAATTTTCCCAATCTTCTTTTTCTAAACCCTTCTCGCACATAATGTTGTCGACGCAAATCTTCTATTTTATTAATGGTCTGCTGCTTCTTATTTTTCTCCTAGGTAATCAATTCATAATCACTTTAGGTCACCTTTCAACATTCGTCCTCTGAATGCGGGCATACTATCTTAGTGTTTTATTTTCTAGTCTTCCGGTAATTGATGTCTCTACTTGCATCTCCCCCCATATATCTTTCGTTCTTATTCTGCCCAAGCGTGTATACTGTAGGCTTCGCCTTAAAAAAATCATTTTAACTGTTCTTATGTGGTCTTTTAATTTATTCCTCACAGTTTTCCACCGTACGTCGTTATGCGTTCTACCATTGCCTTAAAAATATTTTTATTTATTGTTGTATTCCGTGCATGCCTTTATGGTTTCGTGAGCTAATATGTAAAATGTGTACTATTCTTCCAACATTCATACATTCCGTCTTCTAATATTTATCAAGAGTCCCCACTTTTCATATTCCTTTTTCAATTTCCGTAACATGCATACCATATCTTCCTCCTCTTGTAGAAGACAATGAGTTGGTCACCGACAAACATGAATGAGTCTAGTGTTTTGTCTTTTATTGGTATACCCATTTTTTTACATTTCCGGGACCAATTTTGTAGCGCTAGTTCGGCATATAAGTATATTAAACATTATTGGTGACAACGTACAACTTTGTTTCAATTCTTTGAATTCGTTTGTTGTTTTTATTATTTTCTTTCCTATTCTGACTTCGGCCTCTGCGTTTTCGTACAGCGCTTTAGTCATTCCAATCCAATTTTCTTTGATTCCCGTTCTTGTCATTGCTACCCACAGTTTACATCGTGCTACATTATCATATGCTTTCCATAAATTCCATCCATGCAAGCAATATGTGCATCTATATTTTTTCTTTATTTTTAAATTACTTGCCTGATAGTGTAAATATTATCATGATCTTCCTGATCCACCTTATTCCTCCCAAAATATTTTATATAATCTTCCATCTTATTTAGTATATGTAAGTCTTCTTAATAATCTGACCGTTGGTGGTAGTATACTGATACCTCTGTGGTTCCGGCATACAATTTTGCTACCGGTTTTGTGTATCGATACAATGTACTATTTATTCCATTCTCTTGCTATATTTGTTCATTTTTTATTTTCTGAAACGTATTTGTTATTTCCGCCTTCTTCTTCTCACACCATCTCCCTTCGAAGATTGGCGATCCAAATAGCCATCATTGTTTTAGAAACTGCTGCACGGATTTCAACTGATGTGCAGCCGAACCATCGGCGTAGATATTTCAGCCACGAGTTCTGCGGCCTTCCAACTGATCGTTTCCCCTGGATTTTGCTTTCAATAATAAATTGGAGAAGTTCGTAACGACTCCCTCTCATGATGTGACCTAGGTATTGAGTTTTTCTTTCCATAATAGTGAGCAGTAGTTGTTTTTGATTCTTTATGTGAGTGAGTACTTAGTCGTTAGTCACTCTTTGCATCCATGATATCTTGAGCATGTGCCTGTAGAGGTACATTTCGATGACTTCAATTTTTTTTTCATGGAGGGGTTAAGGGTCCAGCTCTCGCACCCATAGAGGAGTACTGGTAACACATAGCATCTTAGCATGCGAATTCTCAATTCTAGGCTTAGGTCCGGTCTACCAAAGAAGTTTCTTATTGTGGCGAATATTTTTCTTGCCTGTTCGATTCTCGATTTTATTTCTTGTGTCTTGTCACAGTGTTGGTTCACTATGGTGCCGGGATACTTAAAATTCGCCACTTGTTCTATAATGTTGCCATTGATTGATATGGCTACGTTTGTTGGTGTTTTTGACAATACCATTACTTTTGTCTTGGTTGTGTTCATAAATAAGCCGAATCTCTCACTATGTTGAACTATATTGTCCATTATTTGTTGCAGGTCATTTGGATTGCTTGTTATGATGACTGTGTCCTCGGCATATAATAATAATAATAATAATAATAATAATAATAAGGTTTATTTAAAACATGCTCGTAAAATTTACAGTTTTCATTACGGTTACAATTTTTGTTTTGATTACCTCTAGAAAAAAAAGTTGGTGCCTTAATGCGTTAATTAAACTGACAATGAGTTAATACTCACTGAAGCATAGCTTGTGCGTGAGGTTTGTAAGAAAATCCGGTACAATATTGAATTTATTAGCTATCTTATTCCTAGGATTACAACTAATTTATGTATTGCACTCTTTAGGTGTCTACAGTTTAGTAACTACTTATCAGTCTATGTGAGATTGCACTTAATTATGTTACATAGTTTTATGGTTACGGTCTTAATTAAATTATTATTCTAAGTACAAAATCGCATCTAATTATGTTACATTCTTAATTTATTGTCAAAAACTTAACATATTTCCAGGGGAGCAGTGAAAAAAATAAAATAGAAAACAAGTATCTTATACAGTAGGAATTCCTGTTAACGAGTGTAAGCAGCTATGATTGCATAAATATAAAGATTTTATGTTGTTGGGAGAACCTTTTCTTAGAGGTATTTTTCTACGTATGCTATGATTTTGAGCCGATCTTGTGTTTGTATCCAACTCATGATTTTCTTTTTGAAATGCGTAAGTAGTTTTATACATCTGATTTCTTTGGGGATTAGGTTGAATAGCCTTGGCCCAATAAAGTTGACAGACTTCTGACCGACTTTTTTCCCAGTTCTGTGTAATTTGCCGTGGTTTTTGCTTTTGGTTCTGGTATTATGCTGATGGTCGATATCTTCTAATTTATGTTTGTTTTAAAAATTGGTAGTTTATGATGCATTTAAAATATAGCAATCTTATGTCAAGGATTTTTGTGTCCAGGTACCTATAGTTGTTTTGTTGGGTACAAAAATGGTTTGTTGAATATAATTTTTAGAAATCTCTTTTGCAAGGATTCAATGATTTTTAAATAGTTTTTAGGAGCTGTACCCCATGCTGTTATACCATATTGTAGCAAGGAGTCTACGAGTGCGAAGTAAACTGTTTTTAAGGTTTTCAGATCCAGGACTTGTTTTAGTATTTTGAATTTAAACAGTAGACATCGAAGCTTTTTAGCCAGGTTAAGTATATGGGTTTCCCATCTCAGATGAAGATCGATTTAAACCCCTAGGTACTTAATTTGGTTGACATGTTCAACGTTTATCTGGCGTCCCTGCTCATCTTTGATGGTTAGGATATTGAAAGGAGGCGATTGTAATTGTGGCAGGTGAAAGAGATAAATTTGGTTTTTTTATAATTAACTGTTAATAATTTCCAGTCAAACCATTTTTTTATTAACAACATATCCATTTCAGTCAAATGTTTTAGGTCTTCCCAAGTGTTTCCTTTATATATATAATATCGTATATTGTTTATTATTTTTTCATTAACCTTGACATCGGCTGATGTTTCAGCGGGGATGGCTCAGTGGTAGAGAACGAAGCTTTGGATGTAATAGTCCAAACGTTTCCCGGTTCGAATCTACCCAGGGTCGGAGATGTTTCTAATTCCTTGGGTGGTCGGTACTGGCTCCCGGTCTCCATTTGCCATTGGGGATCAAATAAATGGCTCTCCTCGAATTATGGTCGCATTAGAGGAGTAACAAGACCATAAACAAAAAACATTCACATAACAGCAGGTTAAGCATGGTTACGCACCAACACGGTATCCCGCAGAGTCGGACCCTGTTGTGCATTGCACAAACTAACTTAGCCTTGTCTCACACCAAAAGCGATGGGCCTCTAAGGCCTGTGAAAGCTTCATCATATAAAATATGTTAAAGAGAAGCGGTGATAGCACGCAACCCTGTCGGACACCTTTTTTGATCTGAATAGTATCAGTGACTGCCTGGTGTATTCTATAATTATATAATTTCACAGAACGTATTATGCCGTCTTTAGTTATTTCGGATCCTAATTCGTGTACATCCTCCAATGAAGGTGGAGGTAGTCGATCATCCTGAAATAGTGTTTTAACGTATTGAGCCTACCTCTTGAGTTTGCTTTCTATACCTATTATTATTGTATTATTTGTGTTTCTTAGGATCGCTGTCTGATATTTTCAACTTCTATTTCCTAGTTCTTTAATTTTTTTGTGTAAGTTAAAAGTGTCGTGCTTTGTTTGTAGATCTTCTATTTCTTCGCACTTTTCTGCTATCCATTGTTCTTGTTCGAATTGCTTTGTTTATCTCCTTATACTTTGCCTGATCTGTTATTTTATGCCGTCTTTTCTTTTTCATCATTTCTAGAATTTCCGACGTCATCCATTGTTGTTTCTTATTATTTTCCGCGAATCCTATCTTGTTTTCCTGTATGTTATTTATTGTCTTTTCAACTGCATTCCATGTTGTTTCCAATTCCTTTGGCTGATCTTCTTAGAGTGCTTTATCTCTTACCAGACGTAGCGATCTTCTCTCCTATGCCTGTGTTGCGCGATTTTAGAGTCACAGACATAGAAGACCTACAGTTTAACGTGGGCTCCGAACCACGGGAAGTGTAAACACTTCTACTCCAGAGAAGATTTACTAGGCAGAATACCTGGTTTGCCATTGCCTTGCGAGGGAGAACGGCCGTTAAAAATCCGATGTTCCGGTCCGGGAATTGAACCCAGGACCTTCAGCGTAGAAGTCTAACGCGCTAACTTCTAGCCCACGGCCGCTTCTTTGGCTGATAACAGCTTGCTAATCTTATTGATTTTAACTCCTCTTCCAAGGCTTCGCCTATATGGTTTAGAAAAGTCGCGGAGTTTCTCTATATCTGTTTTCTTCCGTGGTTTATCTTTTTTCACTATTTCAAAACGGCGAAATCTGAAGTCGGCAACGACTGGGATATGGTCAGAGCCAACATCGGTTCCCGGGTATGTTTTTACCGATTTCATATATCTCTTACAATTCTGATTTGTGTCAGCAGGGGAGATCCACATGTACAATCTTCTTGGGTGATGTTTAAAGTACGTGCAAAATTGTACTAGTCGGTTACCCCTGTTGTTTCTTTCGCCGAGGCCATACCTTCCTACTGTATTATTTCCGCCATACTTTACTAATTCTGTTCTGATGTTTCCTGGACCTACTGATTCATTATTCTTTGATTGTTTCAGTTCTTTTATTACATCTTCCATTCTTATTACTGTATCCTTTAGAATTAGGTATTAGGTTTTCATCTGTTCCGTCTTGTGGTCTTTTTTTTGTAGAAGTATCTCATAGTGTTCTCACAGTAGTTAAGTATGAGACTTAGCTAAGCTGCTATTTTTATAATTGAAAAACATGATCAATTATTCTTATATTGGGCAAGATAAGGAAAGGTATATCATGGTTTGAGTATGAGAAGGGCTGTGCTAGATTTTGAATTCGCAGGCCGGTTGAAGTCAATATTGTTGAGCTGTCGATGATTAAAGAATTTTTCATGTGCAAATTTTTGAAACATTTAAATATTTGCAATATTTAAAAATTTAGATATAGCATTCAGTTATGCATATAAAGTATTTAGTCTACTGGAAACTAAAGAAAAGGCATTTACCTCGATTGAGTACAGGAGATAAACATTTTCCAAAACATGCATCGGAGGGTTATATTTTCCCTATAAATATGAGGCATGTAAAGGGAAAATAATGAAATGTGAATAAGTGGTGTCGAATTTGATTAACAGTGACGTTCTCGATCGTCCATTATGGAAATCATGCCGTTTTTAGCCTTAAATGAACAAGCTTTTAGTTGTACATAAGCCATCAGGATAATAGTTTATTTTGCAATTTGTTTGAGTACGCAGCATGAAAGGTTGAATGCGCAAATAATATTTATATACATTTCTCTCTCAAAATACAGAGTAATGTAATGCAAATCATGGTAGAAAATATTATAAATGATATGCGGAATTCTGATGCTCCCTAGTTTAGTATCTAGAAGATGGCACAAATGATAAACACAGACGGGAGAATATCGCTATCGGTATGTTATAAATGGAAAATCTAAAGAATCAATACTGATAACAAAAACTTATGCTGACTTAAATGGTGAAACGTTTATCGATTCGTTATTCAAAGCTTTTAGCGATTAAGGTTTAGGTAATTTTAAAGGTCTCAGACATTACTATAATAGAGCATCTGGTATAAGTGAGAGATTGGAGGTGTGTAGGCATTGCTTCAAACGATTAAACAGAAAAATACCGTATATACGAGGAGTGTTCAAGTTGAACCTAGAATTTTTAATTTCAAACCCCATTTGAAGACAATTACAAAATTAAATTAATTAAAGGTTGGTTGTGTCTTTTGTTAATACATTCACAGCAATTGTTTCGCTATAATATTATTCTCAGAGTTACAGCTACGATGTCGGAAAATTCTGTTTATTATAGCGTCTATTAACGCATAATCACAAATTTTTTTACGAGTGGTATCGTAAATTCGACTGAAATTCTTGCAAGTTGCGAGCACAATACGGCGATCAATGTCTTTCTAAAAGTCGGGTGTTTGAGTGGTCGAAATCTCGAGAGGGGAAAACTAGTGTAGAAAATGATCCTCCTGTACGTTGTACTGTAACTTTGGTTAATTGTGAAAATGAAGAATAACATAATGCCATTAGGCAGCTAAAATGGCAAAATGGCAGGGAATAGATTTTTAAAAATTTACAAATTGTTGAAGATGTAAGAACAAATTAAAGTGTCGTCAGATGAGTGTGCGATGAATTCTGTGCTTGTTGACAGAAAAACACAAATTGAATCGTTTGCAAATCGCTTCTCCTTCACTGCAGCTATACGGCAGTGAAGGTGATGGATTTTTGGACTCAATTCTGACAAGTGATGAAATGTGGATGCATTATTTTACATCTGAATCAAAAGTGCAAGCATGCACGCCACATCTCCAAAGCCAAAGATAGCAAAAACTGGGTTGCCACTTGTTAAAATAATAGCAAAATCTTTTGAGATTCTCAGGAAGTGCTTTTATTGATTTCCTTACAGAACGTTGCGTAACGCGCAACACAGGCATAGGAGAGGAGATCGCTACGTCTCGTAAGAGATAAAGCACTCTAAGAAGAAGAAGACAGAACGTTGTAAAATTAGTCACCCATTATTCGACACTTTTGCGTGATAAAGTTAAACAGGCCATAGAGAACAAACGGAAGAGAAGACAAAGTTCTGTGTTATTTCTTTAAGACAATGTTCGCTCTAATACCACTGCAAGAACAATTGAAAACTTCAGTGGGACTTTCTTCCGCATGCAGCATTCAGTCCTGATCTTGCTCCCTCCGACTTTTATTTGTTTGGTCCTCTAAAAGAATTTGTCGGCAGGAACAGATTACTGTCAAATAACGACGTTAAATCTGTTTAAGAGTGGATACGCATGCCACCAAAAGATTTCTCCGAAAGTTTCCAGATCGGTGGCGCAAATGCATCATTAGACAGGGGAGCTACATTGAAAAGTAATATAGTTTTCATTGTTGGTATATTTAATACCTTTTTTATAAATAAATTCCTGCTTAAAGTTGAACACTCCTCCTACATTATCGCAGTCATAGACTACACACGGTTATTGTGAAACCTATACCTACACCTATTGCCGACGACCTTGTCCTTTGTCGTCTTTATTATTATTATTAATCCTGTCCATTCCATGAAGGAATATAGGGCGCTTTCGCGTTTCACTAGCACTTTTAGATTCAGGGCTGCTAGTCCTGGATTTCTTTTACTTCTTCTTCATATGTCCATTGTGTAGTTCCGGTTGGTTTGTTCTGGTTTATGTATTTGTATGTTCTTTCATTGTGTTACACATATCTTGCACTAGAGTCTTCCATTGGTCTTTATTTTCTGCTATGTGCTTCCTTTCGTTCCACTTCATATTTAAGTCTCTACATTCTTGCGCTGTGTATCTTCTCCATGTTATTGGCGGCCTTCCTTGCTTTCTTTTGCCTCTTATGGTGTTGTTGGGGCGCTAGTTCCTATTCTTGTAATTTTCATTTTATTTTGTTCAGTGTTGCTTGCAGTCAGTTCACTGTGGGCCGTGTGGCATTAAACACCTGTACACTTTCTGTTTGCCCACCGGCTCATCTTTGAACGGCGAGGCTTGCAGTATTAAACTACCTCCAAACCAATGTACTATTGTTTTTATTTAGTGCAAACCCCAACATGGTCCTTCGAGATGGATTGCTAATTAGCGAAACGAAAGCTAATTTGCAAGATTGAACTTCGCCAACCCAAGACAGTCTACGTACAATTTAAGCGTTGGAGCGAGCAAGACCGGAGCGTAGCTTCGCCAACCAGCCACCACGTCGCAACACGTGTTCCGAGCAAGCGAAAAACGTAGACAACACTTGGGAAAACAATATCGGCCAATTCAAAGTGAGTCCTTTCAAATTTCCTTTATCTAAACACGTTTCACTTGAGCTTGCATGTTAAATTTATGTTTGTGCATTTACGGTCATTATCTTGTCATTGTTCGGATCGAAGTACCAATCCATTCCCAGCTATTAGCGCGTGAATTTTCAAAATTATTAATTGTATTGCGCCTGAATTACATCGTATTTTCTACATTCGAAATAATGGAAGCTTTAATAAAAACCCGTGGTATTATTAAAGGAAAGCTTACTAGATTTAAAAAATATTTAGACGGTATTCAAGCTGCTTACGATAATAAGGAAGAAATTCCTAGTAGCCAAATTTTAGAAAAAAAAGTTTCAGTCTAATGAGGAATTGCGTCTTCAGTACGCTGCCTTCATGCAAGAGTACGAAGACCTCGATCACATGACTCTGTCAAATACCAGTAGTTCTGAATCGGCTTATTATCTTCCTCATCATGGTGTCCTTAAACAAGCGAGCTTGACTACTAAGCTCCGCGTTGTATTCAATGGTTCCGCTCCTACTACCTCTGGATATTCCCTAAATAATCTTCAAATGGTAGGACCGCCTATACAACAAGATTTATTCTCGATCTTGGTTAGATTTCGCAAATACTCATATGCTCTGCCGATATCGAAAAAATGTACCGCCAGGTGCAGGTGACGCCTGCTCAACGGTCCCTCCAACGCATCCTGTGGCGATCTACGTCCGCAGATGCAATTAAAACCTATGACTTGAACACCGTTACTTACGGCACAGCTTCTCTTCGTTTCTCGGCATTCGATGCTTATTTCAGTTAGCTGTCGAATGCGAACATTCTATGCCCGAAATTTCTAGAATTATTAAGGAGGACTTTTATGTTGATGACGTCCTTACGGGCGCTGACTCCCTATCTCAAGCTCAATACCTATGCGAAGAGCTGTCCAACACTTTGGCTTCGGGTTATTTCAAACTATGTAAGTGGATATCTAACTCTCCAGTGGTTCTTTCACGTGTGTCTGATCCCGATCTACACCCCGGCGTACTCGATCTAGGTAGTCATGAACATACCAATACCCTCGGTCTGTATTGGTCCTTCCAAACTGACCGCTTGATGTACTCCATATCCAGCTACTCGGCAGAGAGAGTCACGAAAAGGACGATCTTCTCCGAGATCTCGCAGATCTTTGATCCCCTAGGCCTGTTATCTCCTTGTGTCATGAATGCAAAAATAGTTTTACAAAGATTGTGGATGGAAAAGCTATCATGGGACGACCCTGTGCCCACTGATATCCAACAAAAATGGGTTTCTCATCGACATGAACTTGTTCTGCTAAACGGTTTGAAAATTCCGCGTCATGCCCTTTGTCATGAACCCACTGAGATTCAAATGCACGGATTCTCTGACGCATCTCTTCACGGCGACGGCGCTTGCGTTTTTCTAAGGTCCGTCGACAGGGATGCCCAGGTACACGTACACCTACTTTGTGCTAAATCAAAGGTGTCTCTTCTTCTGTCCAAGCTTTACACCCAAGCCCACAAATCGTCAAACATGCCTCTTTCCCAATGCTTTCTAGGGTCTGATTTCACGATTGTGTTAGGGTGGCTTAAAACTCCTTCTAACTTATTGCGAACTTTTGTATCCAACCGTGTTGCTGACATTCAGCATCTCACGTCCCACGCCACTTGGAGGCATGTTCCCACGAAAAGTAATCCTGCAGATATTTTGTCTCGGGGTGCTTTCCCGCAAGAACTAAAGGATTCCACTCTTTGGTGGAACGGTCCGCCGTGGTTGCATGAGAACGAATCTTCATGGCCTAGTACCAGCTCCAAACATCCAACCTTGCCAGATATGAAAAAGCAAACCGCATGCCTTAACGCCACTGCGGCAGAGCCATTCCCATTTGATGATTTTTCTAGTTTAACTCGCCTTGAAAGAGTAGTAGCTCGCATTTTGAGAGTGCGTTGTAATATTTTCATTTCACGTGCCGATCGTCTGTCAGGCACTCTTTCCGCAAATGAGCTACAAACTGCCTTACTTCGATTGATTAAAATCTCCCAAGCTGAGTCATTTCCCGAAGAACTTAAGACTCTCAATCGAAATAGGTCTATTAAGGAATCTAGCAATCTAACGAGTCTTTCCCCGTTCCTTGATGCTGAAGGCCTGATACGTGTAGGCGGACGGCTACGTCACTCTCATTACCCGTTTGATAAAAAGCATCCGCTGCTCCTGTCCGGCAAGCATCGCCTTTCCAAACTGTTAGTTGCTCTTGAGCATCTCCGGCTGCTACATGTCGGTCCACAGATGCTGCTTTCCAGTTTGCGAGAGCGCTTCTGGATCACTTCCGCTAGGAACCTCTCCAAGCTAGTTGTGCACAATTGTTTAAGGTGCTTTCGTTTCGCACCAAAACTCATACAGCCTATCATGGGAAACCTCCCCAGTTCCAGGGTTGAACCTTCTCTTCCCTTTCACGTCACAGGAATTGACTATGGCGGACCATTCCAAATTAAGGATCGCAAGGGCAGAGGATGGAAACCCATTAAATCTTACCTGTGCCTTTTTATTTGTTTCGCTACGAAAGCGGTACACCTTGAGCTCGTCACTAGCCTCTCAACCGAAGACTTTTTAATGACCTTCACACGATTTGTGGCGCGGCGCGGCAAGCCGAATCAGGTGTTTTCTGATAATGGCACCAACTCTTTGGGAGCTAAATCAGAACTTAAAGAGTTAGGGCGCTTTCTAGTAGAGCAAAAAAACAACGTTATTTCAGAATCTATCGCTAATGAAGGGACACAATGGCAATTCGTTCCCCCTCACAGTCCCCACTTTGGCGGGCTGTGGGAAACCGGTATCAAGTCTTCTAAACATCATATTAAGCGCGTTCTCGGTAACGCCATGTTAACTTACGAGGAATTCGCTACCTTGTTAGCTCAAGTAGAAGATATCCTCAATTCACGCCCTCTGTCTCCACTACCCTCTGATCCTAACGATCTGCAACCTTTGACTCCCTCTCACTTCCTGGTGGGGCGCCCACTAGTGGCTCTTCCGGACCCCGATGTAAGGGACATCCCAGACAACCGTCTGACAGCATTTCAAAGGATCCAATGCCTGCAACAACATCTGTGGGTCAGATGGAGCAAGGAATGTATCTCAGAGCTTCAGCAGCGTTCAAAATGGCGAACTCCTCACTCTGACTTACAGCCAGGAGTTTTGGTTCTGATTAAGGATGATGCCCTTCCACCACTCCGTTGGAAGCTAGGACGTATTAGCAGTCTACATCCCGGCACCGACGGCATCAATCGTGTGGCCTCCATCCACACTTCCAATGGGATCGTGCGCCGATCTTTCGCAAAAATATGCCCATTGCCTAATAACTAATTAGTGTTTGTTCGTTCTCCAAGTTACTTGCAGGAAAAGTGTACAATTTATTTGTGCTTATTGACTTAATAACCTATTTGTTTTGTTACAATGTCCTTTTTGCTTTTTGGTTGTTAACCTTTTCCTTTGAAAACTATATATTTTCAAGGAGGGGGCATGTTGGGGGCGTTAGTCCCTATTTTTGTAATTTTCATTTTATTTTGTTCAGTGTTGCTTGCAGTCAGTTCACTGTAGGCCGTGTGGCATTAAATACCTGTACACTTTCTGTTTGCCCACCTTTGAACGGCGAGGCTTGCAGTATTAAACTACCTCCAAACCAATGTACTATTGTTTTTATTTACTGCAAACCCCAACAGGTGTATTCTAGTGTTTGTTTCGTAATGTCACTGTTCGGTTTCCTACGAGTGTGTTCTAGCCATTTCCACTTCCTTCTTCTTATGTCTATACTAATTGTATATGTTTACAATTTTTCTTAGGCATTTATTTATAAATGTTTGTAAACTTTTGATTTGTTTTTTATTTAATGACCTTGCTTCGCAGCCGTATAGTAGTGTACTTTTGATGTTTGAGTTGAAAATGCGAATCTTATTAGTTGTTGATAGTTCTTTGGCATTCCATATTTTTCTAAGGCGCTTTCATTATTCTACGGTTTATGTCTTTTTGACAGTTTGTATTTTGTTCCAGAACACTACCTAAGTACAGTACTTCGTTCAGCTTTTTCATCTTTTTTCCATCAATTTCCATCTTCCTCGTTTCTGTCGAATTTACTTGTATAATATTCGTTTTAATAACATTAATTTTTAAGCCCACTTCTCCTGCATTTATCTTTAAGGATATATTTGCTTGCATGTGTGTCAATTTCTCTGCTATAAGACATACGTCGTCTGAAAATTCTAGATCTTGTAAGTATTGTCCAAAATTTCATATTAGTCCTTTTTTGTTCTTGAAAGTTCGTTTCATAATCCAGTTCGTGGCTATTAGGAAAAGGAGGAGAGAAAGGACGCAGCCTTGCCTAACTCCACTATCAATTTTAATTTTATCTGTGATGGTGCCATTGTTTTCTAAGTACGCTCCATAATCATTATATAATAGTTTAATTATTTGAATTATCTTTAGGGGGATACCATATGTTTCCACTATTTCCCATAAACTTTCGCGATTTATTTTGTCAAAAGCCTTTTCGAAGTCCATAAATCCCAAAAATATCTCTTTCTTCCAATCTAAGGCCTCATTTATAATTATTCGCAATGTACAGATTTGATCAATACATCCACGTCTTGGTCTAAATCCTGCTCGATTATTTCTCAAATTTATATCCACTGGTTTTTTATTTTATCTATTATTATGCGAGTTCAAATTTTACTTGTGGTATTTAACAAGATAATGGGCCACCAGTTCTTCTGTGTTCCATATTTTAATCAGTAAACAATGTATTAGCTCAATGACTGTTTCTCCTCCTGCTTTTATTAGGTCTGATGATATATTGTCCATACCTACTGCTTTACCACTTTTTAATTTTGAAATGGCTCTTGATACTTCTTTCTTAGTGATTTTATTTGCATTTATATCTAGTTGTTGGTAATCTTCATTTCTATAATCTTCTCTTCTGTATCCTGTTTGTTGTTTATAGATATCACGGAAGTACTCCATCCATCTATTTGAAATACTTTGCTCTGTTTTTAGAATGATTGCCTCGTTGTCTCTTATTTGTATTGATTTATTTTGTTTTTGTCTAGAAAGTTTTTTGGTTATTTCGTAAACCGTTTTCATGTCATTTGACCGTGCTGATCGTCCAGCCTTCTCTAGTAATTTCTTCTGTTGGTTTCTCTTATCTCTCCTAGCACTCTTTTTGATTTCTTTATCTTTTTCTCTATATAATTTGCTTAACCTCTCCTTTTTATTGTACCGTGGTTCACTTTGCATTCTCAAATTTATTTTACTTCGATCGTCAATTAACCTTCATGTTTCATTTGGCATTAATTCTCTGATTTGGTCCTTTCTTATGCCTATTGTTTCTGTAGCAGTCTCAGTAATCGCGGTCTTGTAACTTTCCCAGATTTTTTCAATACTTAAATTATTTATCTCTCTCATATTTCCAAGTTTTAGTTGTAGCTTTTGTTATCCTTCCGTTCCTCTTCATTTCTAATCTATTGTGTATTATACTTGATTCTGACGTGTCTTGTTTTTTTTGTCTTTTAGAACGGTATTAACCATCGAAGAAGACTAAACGTACGGGTTAAGAAACGTCAGAATAAGTTCATATCTCGGGCCTATTAACATTTGAAAGTTATATTTTATGGAACTTCTGACATTGGTTTCAGTGAAATTCAAAGCCGATTTTTCGATAATGACGATCTCATAGTTGTCATTTCTATTGCTGAAGATGAAGATGACATGGATATACACCAAATGAAATATTTAAAGACTTTCAGCATCAAACTTTCATTTAAAGAAGAAATATAAGTTGTCAAAAATTTTATTCAAAACCGAAGAAAAGTAAATGAGAACTTTGCCATTTCTGATAAAATTTTTCAACAAGGCAGTCTGATTAACAAGACATAGAACATATAGGTTTACAATTTTCAAGCTTTCGCAATTGGCAAAGTGGATTTTCGAATTGCTTGACAGACTTGGATGCATTTAATACGAGTTGTTCAAAGACGTTTAATAAATGGTAGAGCACAGGCTATTTAAGGGAGGTCTAGTTATCACTGCATTTGAATTTTGCTTTATGTGCAAAAACAGTCTTAAATATGAATAAAGAATTGTGTAATAGAACAGCTGGATATATTTTGAAAAGCCTTAAGCGATATACCGATCACTATATTGGAGTTTTTGATTAATATCTGAAACAATAACAATATTTAATCTAAAAAAAGTTTCTACCTTTTACGGCCGGAGACGTTAACAAAAATATACATATTCGAAGCCTTTTGCATGTTACATATGATCATTTGTGAAAGGTTTAATAATATTGGGCTAAATGTGGTTTGTATCTCTACCTTTTCTAAACATTATTATTGAAGTTATTCCTTTGGGCTTAGATTGCGTAGTTTTAGGATTAATTGATGCTGACGTTTCGCCAACCGTTCCAGGTAGCATTATCATATGCTTTGATAATGCTACCTCTAACGGTTAGTGAAACGTCAGCATCAATCAATCCTACGACGACGCGGTCTAAGTCCAAAAAGAGGACTTCATTAGACACAAACCGTGGAAATCTGAAACTTCACATTATTTTAAGTTATAATGGATTATAAATTTGTATTTGTTATGTGTATAAGCATGCAGATAACCATATAATACAGCGGCGGCCAAGTCCATGGCCCACGGATCGCACACGGCCCGCCAAGCAATGGCTTGCGGTTCGCGAGCCACAAAACTTTACTAAAGTCGCAGAATAAAGAATAGCTGCTTGTTTACTAACAATATCAAAAGATACCGCGCCGCCCGCTGCCAAATGAATGCTGCAGTAGGTACAGAGCAATGCAAATATCTCTAAAACGGCAACCGCGATTTCGCCAAAATTTTCGACACGAAGGTTCCGATATATGCCAGGATAATTAAGATAATATTTTTTCATATATCGAAATAACTTTTTTTTGGTTACGTTTTTAATAATTCTAGAGATATTAAAGAATAATGTTTCGTAATTGTTATTTTACAGCTCATGAAAACAAAAGAATGTGAGAAGCATAAACAGTTTTGTAAAGATTCCAAATTTTGTTTGATTTGTGTTGTGTTGATGTTCGATCGGTTGGGCAGTGTGGCTGCAGTCATCAATTAATTAACCAAATTAAATAAAACTGTTGAATTTAACATCAGAAAAGATTTAATTATTATGCGGGGTATATATGACTAGGAAGCTGAAATAGAATACACGAAATGGGGATTAACACTTGACATCGACAATACTAAATATTTCGTACTGATAGGCTAAAGTTAAACACAGACGAGACAATAGAAAAATGTGATTAATATACTTACCTGAGAGTAAAGATAGGAGCAGAAGAAATTAACAAGTAAAATAAATGAAAGAATACGAAAGGTAATAGAGTAATTGAAATACTAAATAGCATGCTGTGGAACAAGGAAATAACCAGATCAATTAAAATGCAAATATATGGAGCTGATTAACAGAATAAGACAAACAGTAAATGAGAGTTCTAGAAATGGATTTTATCAGAAGAGCAGTAAGGGCAGAATTGATCGAATAAGAAACGAAACCATAAAGTTAATTCTGGGAATAGAAGAAGACATATATATTGTTGTGATATCGTATTGAGGTGTGAAGGTGCTTCAATATTTTATTTTTGTTCAATAAATCTTATACTGATGATAATAAACCAGGGATGATATGTAATTTGGAGCTTTCTATAATATGTTTCTTTTTCGGCTTAAATCTATTCTAAAACATATTTTATATCATTTATTTATTTTTCTAGAGTAGAAAGGAATGATTGGTAATTCTTATCCATTACATGCGTTGTTTCGATGGTTGTTGATATCATGTAATTTATTTATAGATAGGAGGTTGTGTTTGAAAAATTTTGATCGTGATTGGTAATAGGGAAAAATAAAAATTTATTGATTAGTTACGAAAAATATTAGAAAAACAAAGGGTGTGTCAATTTTATGTTATTCGCATAAAAAGTCGAGATTATTATTTGAGGAGTTACGAGAAGAATTATATAAATTAAGAGGGGTGTTTTTTGAAGATAGTTGTTACAGAATTTTGTTACTTCGAATATTGTAAAGGATCTTGCCTAAGCTGGCGAATAAATTTCTAAAGAACAACAGTCATATTTTTTTTTGTTCTAAAACAAGAATAATAACTGAAAGTTTTACTACAATTTACATCCAGGAGAAGTTGGAGAAGTTATTTGAGCCGAGGTGGAAGTTGATAAAGATTTGGACAGCTGGTAGGAGTGTTTTGGAGCAGTTTGGAAAGGTTTACTGAAGAGGGAGGTTGGTGATTAGTTTTTGTGACGACGGATAAGGTGGGTGAAACGTTAAACTAACGTTCTGGCCATAATAAAGAAGATTAAATTGTGTGTTTTATTTTGTATATGTGTTATAGTTTGTAATTTTAAAAGTTTGTAAAATCAGAGGGCATATGTGTAATGGATTCTAAATTCTGACTTCCTTTTCAGTATAATCAAACATTCATCATTTTTCTAAATTAAACTGAATTGTAGTGAGTTCCTAATATAGCATTTACCCTGAGAGTCTCATATAGCCGTGGTATAGATTGTGAGTGACCTTCATTAATTTTAATACGTTATTCACAGTAATTTCTTTCTTTGTTTGCTGAATGTATTAAATAAGGTAGGGGGTATACTACAGCAATATATATATATATATATATATATAT